>JAOTIZ010000006.1:18930249-18941718 GCA_027123425.1 Erythroxylum panamense | reverse complement strand
GCGCACTCAGAATAATTTTTCAAACCCAATAACTACATTAATCACAATGAAATTGCCTTAGGCCCAAAAACCGAGAATGTCATGTATGCATGTACAGTAATTTCATGTGCACAAAAGATACTGTGTATCAATCCTATTATGCATGAACAGTCCTAAGTCATTCCGATCCATCTCATCCTATGCCAAATTTACTATTTTATCATTCCTATAGAGGGTGGGATGTTACATTCAGCCTTCTTAATAAATCCATGTGTATTGGGAATTTAGGGCCTTACTACATATCGACTATTAATAAGATCAATGTAAGGAGGCGTTACAAGGATATCCTCTATTTAGTGTGGAGGGATATATCTTTTATCTACATAAGAAGTAGCTAGAAGATGACCACATTCTTTGACTTCTTTTACGTTCGGAGTCAGATGCCTCCCGAATAGTTCAAAGTTTTACTTTCCTACCGTAGACTAATTCTGCCCAACAAATTGTATAAGAGCAGAGGTAGTTTTTCAACCTTCTTTATTAATATTTTGATCGGGCTTATCGTGGAGGCTTTGTTAGATTTCAATTCAATAATTTTGTTTATGAAAATAATGTTGTTTTGTTGCAACGATTTTGGATTCTCACTAGCAGAAAAGTTAGCTGAAGGCAAGGTTGCCTTTTCAAGATTCTCTACCATTTGAGATACAAAGTTGTCATTCCCTATGGTTGCACGGACTTATCCCTCTAGGACTAGAGGTAAAACAATTTCTTTTCCATTTCGCATTCTAAACATCTTCTTTCTCCTAGGTGTGCCAAATTATTTGGTGCTAATATGAAATTCGGGTGTGTCAATGAAGAATTCTCCAAGAACTTTTACCTAACTTCTTATCAACGATATAAGTACGCTTAGGAAAACATAAAAAATAAAATTCTAAGCTACTAAAATACCAAAATATGTTGAAATGAAATTTGAAGCAAAGGAAGTAATTAATTATTGTAAAAAAGAATCACAAGCTATGTAACAAAGTTGAATTTGCAAATTAAAGTAAGTTAGAAAAATAACAAAATGTATAAGAAATAAGGTGACTGATTTCTCATAGCGTGATTTTTGTTTATTGTGATTGTGTTGGTATTGAAATTGGAATTATCCTCTCTATTCTCATGGTGCTGGTGAATTTATAATCCTCTCATCCTTAAACAATTTTTTATTATAACCGCATACTTCTTTATATTTTAGCTAATTATCTCCTAAACTTCCATGTTCTTGTATCCACGTTCTAGACTTTTACCTCAAGTAATTTCCTAACTTTCAATCCACTTAGTAATGTCTTTACTAATTGTGTTCCACTAGTTTTTCAACTTCCATATTCTAGATTTCTACAAATTCAACACATTTCTTCTCATGTTCGTTAGTTAAACATTTATTGAGCTTGCCTTGCCTTTTAGGACATACGGACAAATTTATTTTAAGCTATAACAATGAGTAAAAAAAAATGATTAAAATTTCACTAATCATAAATCTATTATGAATAATATTTTAAAATATCATAAATTTTAATATTTTAAAAATATTAGTAAATATAAAAAATACCGTGATAATATGTTATTAATTTATAAAAATACAAAATACTATTCAAATCCATAGAAACAAGCCGTGCAAAGGTGGACAACACGTCTAAGAAAGCTGGCTCATACGCAAAGGTGATTGAATTGTGAAAGCTTCGCAACTGTCCACACGCATTAATGTTAGGGTCAAAGAAGCATATCTTCCAAGCCTTCCAGAATGAATGAACAGAGTCTCGCAATCTTAGAAATACATAATTAAATATTACAGGGGAGTCGGTGGGTGGTCCAGAGGTACAAATCTCAGTTAAATCTTTACTTTTGACAATAGAAAGAGTCGTTATAATGATAGGCATGTATTAAACTTAATATTTTATAATAAGAAACAGCGTATTTGAAGGATAAGATAAGTAACATAAAATGGGTATGACCACGCAAAGCTGCCTACCTGCCTACCTACAAAGCATTGAAGACGAAGCTCTCAAAGTTTTTGCCTTCATCAACATTTATTTCAGCACATTTGATCACTCAACTTGTAGCAGAAACAACACAACTATTCATCCCTAGAGCGGCAGAGAGGAAGAGCACCCAACAATCGCCAAAGCAACATCAGCAACAAACAACGATAACATAGTTGGAATCGAGAGAGAAAATGCAAGAAGACCATCGCAACAACAGCCACCACCACACTAACCATTTTCATCGAAACAACCACCATCCCCCCATTAATCACCACCTTCACCGCTTTCTTCCCAAGCGTATAATCCTTGTCCGCCACGGTGAGTCTCAGGGAAACCTTGACACCGCCGCATACACCACCATCCCTGACAACAAAATCCCGCTAACCCCACTTGGTTTAGCTCAGGCTCGTGAAGCAGGGGCCCAGTTGCTCAACCTTGCCTCTGAAAATGGAACATGTGCCAAGAACTGGCGAGTGTACTTTTACGTGTCGCCTTACGAACGCACCCGATCCACCCTTAGAGAGATCGGTCGGTCTTTTGAGAGGGAGAGGATCGTTGGGGTTAGAGAGGAATGTCGGGTACGAGAACAGGATTTCGGCAACTTTCAGGTTGAAGAGCGCATGAGGGTCATCAAAAGGACCAGAGAGAGGTTTGGAAGGTTCTTCTATCGGTTCCCTGAAGGTGAATCTGCTGCAGATGTCTTTGATCGCGTTTCAAGTACGTTTCTCTTTCCATCCTTTTCCTTTTGTGCATTTCTTGTTTCCTAGGGGTAAAAGTTGAACCAGTGAAGTGATTGGAGCTAAAGAAAAGAAAGAAATGGAAATGGGATCTTATGAAAACCTAAAGATTGTAAATTGACGTTATTCGTTTCTTCTTATGTATTGTTAGTTCGTTTCTTCTTTCCTTATTGGGCTTTGAAATTACTTCATTCTGTTATGCTTCAGTCTTTTTGGCGTCTTATAATTGTTTTGTATATGGGATTCTTGTAGATAAGACAGAAATTGATTCAGTTACAATATCGTTGAGGGTAGCATGGTGTTTCTGAAGTTGTATAGTTAGCTAAAGCGTAAAATAAATTATCCAAATTAGTTTTTTGTTTTAAAGTATCAACTGTTGGGATGTCTGTTGATATTGTTTGTGTAAATTAACAACAGAACTCAAACATTCAGGTTGTGTACTCGACTTAAAAAGTCCTTCTAGTTCTTTCTAGACTTTAATGTGTAAGGGATTAGGAAATGGAGCAGTTTAGAAGTGATTTTTGGGAGAAAGTCTCAACAAAATGATCTTGTAAAGATTCATTCTGTATGCTCCCAAGTCTGTTTTTATATGATATAAATTAAGCTTTTTGGAAGCCTAACCACATTTAAACATCCCCACCGTGTTCTATTTTTATTTAAGCCAAGTTTTTGACAAATTTGACTGTATATCACTACAATTCAATATTAGATGTGTGTTGCTCAAATTGGAATTAAAATTCTTTCTTTTTCTATTGCTCTTGTCTATTTATGAGATGCTGAAGAAACATTTCTACTTAATATTGTTTCTGCATAATATGCCTCAATACTTGGTCTGGTCACAAGCGATTGATGAAACCTATGTTATGATGTGTCAAAAGAGACATTTGATGAGAAGCAGCTCACTGGTAGGAATATTTGTTTCCACGAGAACTCACCTTCTGGATGAATCTATGAACCGTGTGGTGCTCTATTGCTCCCTGTTGCTTTTGTTGATTAGGATCTCTTCTTTTTCCTTGTATGGAATTTGTGATAATGTATCAGTTAGCAAGAACATAAAATAAAGTATCCAAATTAGCTCTCTGCTTCAAAGTAGCAATGGTAACTTTGGACATATTGATATTGTGTGTGTAAATTAACAATAGAACTCAAAAATTTAAGCGTAAGTCCTCCTAGTCCTTTTTCCTTGAAAAATTATTTTAGCATCGGGACTTCAATGAATTGAGCTCTTAAAAGCTTCCTGGGCATATTTTACAGAGCGCTTGTAGATGAAGCAATCACTGCTTTTGAAATGTTATGCCACTTGTCTTTCTAGAATTTGATGTGCAAGGTACCATGAAATGGAACCATTTAGAAAGTTGTGATTTTTAGGGTTGGGAAAGTCTCAAACAAAAAATGAACTTGAAAAGATTGAATTTTGTTTCATTATGTATGCTCCCAAATCTGTTCTTATATGTTTTGTTTTAAAGCCTAACCACATTCAAACATACTACCGTGTTCTATGTTGTTTTCAGCCCAACTCTGACAATTTTATATTGACATACTATCTGGAAGTAAAATAGCTCTAAGCAAATGAACTTTGGTGATGTTAACAATTTGGGGTCTTTCTATATGATTTTGAAACTGGAATTTGTGGTTTTATGCAAGTGATTAGCATTTGGATTAAAATCTACTCTTGTTTATAATGTACTTGCACTGCAATTCAATAGTAGATGTGTGTTGCTCATTTTGGAGTCAAAATTCTCTCTTCTCACATTGCTTGTGAACAAACATTTCTGCTTAAAATTGTTCCCCTTGGTACTTGATGTGGATACAAATGATTGATGAGACTGATGTTGATGTGAGTTGTCAAAAGAGAAGTAGCTCACGGGTATTCTGGGTGAGTCCATGTTGTATGGTGCTCTATTGCTTCTTGTTGCTTTTCTTGATTAGGATCTCTATTTTACATTGTATGGAATTTGGTTGACAATGTATCCACGTCACTCTTATAGTCACTAGACTTTATTGTTTTCCCAAGTGAAAGCTGAACTCACAGGATACGAGTCTCAACCAATTCCTTTGATATTGGACTTGTGTTGAAATTCTTCCTTTTGCTTTGTAATGGTGACGGAATATGCAGAGTATGTGGTACAATGAATCAATTTGCAGTATTTGGTTGTGGTTATTGCTTGAATGGACATACATTAAGATGTTCTACAGGAAAATGCCATGAACTACATCTCTGAAGAGTAGCTTAATAACTAAATGAATCTCTTTGGAGCTGTGCTTGATAAGAGCTGTGCTTTGGCAGATTTTCTGGAATCTCTTTGGAGGGACATAGATATGAACAGGCTTCATCAGGACCCTTCCCACGATGTGAATCTGATTATCATATCCCATGGGCTAACTTGTCGTGTGTTCCTCATGAAGTGGTTCAAGTGGACAGTTGAACAATTTGAGCACCTGAATAATCTGGGGAACTGTGAGATTCGGGTGATGCAGTTGGGCCAAGGGGGAGATTACAGTTTAGCGATTCATCATACGGAGGAAGAAATGCAAGAATGGGGTCTATCGCCTGAAATGATTGCTGATCAGAAGTGGCGAGCAAATGCAAAAAGGGGTCAATGGAATGAAAGTTGTCCTTGGTACCTTGATGCATTTTTTGATCATCTAAAGGACGGAGATAATGAAGGCGATGTCAAAGAAAATGATTCTTCCACTATGTGAATAGGCTACCCATAACCTGGAACTGCAATTCTTTCAATTCATTGTCATAAATGTAATTTGTTCACGATATCATATTCGAGGTTCATGTATCATAACACTCATTAAGTATATAGTCTTTTCTTGATTTCTGTTTTTCGTTTGATTACAAAGATAAATCAGTAAATTAGGGAGCCAAAAAAAATAAAAGAGAGATTGATCGGCCATCAGGGAAAACTTGTGGCAAAGAAATGATAGTATCCCTCAACCATAAACATTTAAGAGCTTCAGGTAGCGAAGCAAGTTGAATCAAGGGAAACTCCAATGAGTATGCATGATATGCTAGCCAGTAGTAGTTAGTGGTTTCTTTTGCTGCTACTGCAGAGAGCATTCAGGTTAGAATTTGATGGTTCTAGTTGGGAATGGTAAATATAAACCCTAGTTGAGGCTGTTGCATCATTAACTCGGATTGTATTGTGAAGCCAGACATCAGCCATCAGCCATCAGCCAAAAAACATGCCCAAAGTTTGGTTTACGCATTGTAAGACAATTGAGGAGAATATGAGGGATTGATCATCTCTTGGAAAATTTCAGGCCTGCTGCAGCGGATCAAATGGAATGTAAAGCTCAGAGATTTGGCAAAATCTGGCTTTATTGATATAAAAATTCCATGGAATTTTATTTCCCTATTTTGGACTGTGCTGGAACAACAGGACCTTCATCAGATGATCCTTATCAATAAAAAAGAAAAAAGCCCTTGATTTTTTATTGGTATTTTCCCAACTAGCTCTTTGAATTGGCGATGATTCCTTGAAACAGGTATCACCGTCCCCCTATCATCAATCTGTTGTTTGAGAGGAGCAATGGACAAAAATAGCTAAAGTTATATCCATAATGTCATGTGAATCAAAATATGTACTCTTTATCTCACCGTTGACTAGCTGCTGCCGTTCTTTTTTCTGCTGGGATTAACCATACCAGAAAGTTAACAAAGCGTCAAGGAGAGAAGGATTGATATGCAAGAAAACGTGTGGCACGTAATAGTTTATACCTGATGCTACTAGAATACGAATGTGGCAAAGACGTGAACATTGCAAAAAGCAGTAATGGAGTTCATATCAAGACATCACCACACGAATATAAATAGAGAGAAGCTCTATGTCTCTTGTCAATTTTTCAGACAAACATTCGGTGACGCACAGGCAAGTGTTTCTGAAGGTAAGATCTATTTATGGTGCCAAGGGGGCTGCTCAAAATAGAGCGAACAACTAATTCTGCAATTGAGATCTCAGTGTGCACTGGTCGAAACTTTTCCAACATATAATTTATGTTTACTTCCTAACGGGCACACGTTGATCACCAATGATAATCCTCTTTACAATGAAACAGGGGAAGAAAAGAAATTTCCTTAATATTCAGTATTCCACTCTGAGAAATGAATTCCAATGAGACTGAACCCGCAACTTTCAATGGGAATTGGATACATTATTCCATGTCAAAATCTGCAGATATCAAGCAAGTTTAACTAAGGTGAGAAAGTAAACCAAAGATAAACACTTTGGGTCAAAGCAGTGAAGCCAGTAGGAAACAATTATGAACCTACGCCATCAGGTCAAGTATATGCTATCCAAGACGGCAAATCCAGCTGCAACTCCTCCTTCATCTGATGAAGATACCTTTGTCCGCATCAAGTATCCACATTGGTCATTAATAATAACCTTATCCTTGCTCCTGCATAATTTAATGTTGTTTCAAGCTAAATTATATCTGACAAAGTGATGTTTCAAGCACTGCTCTTTGGGAAGCCCAAGGTCTCTTCCCTTCTTTTTTAGACATCAAAAATCAAATGAAGCAAACCATTCTTTCCCAGCACACCCCCTTAACTTTATTTTGTAAGGAATTGAACATTAACACTGAAATTCATATCCTTAAATGCAGAAGTTTTTATGTACCTCAAATAAGCACTATATACTCCAAGTTCTGATATGGCATGCTCTTTATGACAAATGCCATCACGTACTAAGAAGGCAGGAGAAACTGATGGAAAAATCCTTTGCATGAGGATGTAAGCTGCACTATCTTCAGTTCCTTCCTTTTGCAGTCTAAGAAGCTTTTCCTTCACATCATGACCATAGATATTGTTACCTGAAGAAGAAAATCAACAGTTGAGAAAAAACAGGCGATGTCATAGAACTAAATCCAAAAGATTATCAATTTTGACAAATTCAGGACCTCCGCCCTCTCTTTGAGGCTTCAAAACAAAATGTTCAGGTTTCTCAATAGCTGTTGTAACAATCTCTGAATTATCCAAACTCCACAAGCCTGCAAAGCACTTCCTCAGCTTTGCTATTTCCTCTTTGTTCTCAAGAAACCTATAAGAAAAGGAGTTTCTTAACAACTGCTTGCTCATTACAATCAAAGGATTCTATCATAACCAAGCACATGAACAAGCAATTAGAATCATGGACTTTTCTCATTCAGGTTTGGACATTCAGGAGATAATTGTATTTTCATTTCTCTAAAAAATAATAGTGGCGTTCTGCCAGGTATGTCACAGTTAATAGCCCCAAAAGTGCATTATTAAGTCACTAACAGTGGACTACATTTGGGCTGCCAATAAACATCACTTGGAAATGTAACCAAGAAATTGAAAAGTACAAAGTTGACAATTATTAGGAGCAAGCTGTAGTCCCTAGAATATATGAAGCTGACAGTTTTAAGAAACAAGTCTGAAAATATTCACCACCTCTCAAGAACATTGGGTTTAGCAAGCTCTTGTTGAATCTTCTTGGTCCCTGCTAAATGATAAGATATGGATGGACATTTGACGGCTGATGATTGCTCTAAAAGTAGCCTAGCTCTCCATTCCTGCCAATGAATATAAGTAGGAAACATATAACACACATACTTGGGAAAAGTCTTTTTTTGATGCAAAATATTTGCATCAAAGGTAAACTTAATCTTAGACCTATGTTATTATCTAACGTGTAAGAGTGAGAGAATAGGTTGTGTTAAACCTAATTCACCATATATCATGTTAATATATACCAAAGATGCAAAGTTATTTGATAAATTGCCCTATACTCTTCCTCGAATTGAAGCATATTTTATCAATAATTTACCAAGTTTCATTGTCATGCATATTCTTTCCCTCATGCATATAAACAATTTCCCCAAGTGTTAATGCTGCTTTCCACCTTCGATCTTCCCACGCATCACAAATGTTAGGTGTTAGACAAGTGACTGTAACTGTGGGAAAACAAATTCATTTTAGGATTTTCATATCTTTTTAATATTTCCTATTTAATTAGAATATCTTATGATCATGAGATCTCATTATTTTTGTTTCTGTTTTAGTTGTTAAGATAATATGTAAATAATTGATCCTCTTATACATTTCTAAGCAAGCAATGCAGAAAATATTCTCTCAAACCTCAAATTGTCATGGTATTAGAGTTGTAAGGTCTTGAATTCCTAGGAAAATATCAATCTGATCATCTTTCATTGTCGACAGTCTTGAGATTCTAATCAACCTTCATTGCTGGTTTTTTTTTTTTTCTTTAAGCAATCGGCCTTAATTGCCTAGAGATCATTTTTCTTTTCTGCGGACATATCAAAAAGTAGTAGCAATAACCACTACAACACAATCAAAGGAGAATTTTCAATATCAACATCTCAATGGATTGCAAAACATCCAGGCAGTATACAAGCTGAATAGAAAACATTAACTTAATGATCTTTACTTGTTTGCGCCATATTAAAAGGGAAAGGGACTATCAATCGTCTCACAGGTGCGAAGCTAATACTAAAGGTCCTCGATTTGAAGTATGGGATAAAGATTCCATGATTATGGCGTGATATTGACACGTGTATGCTCCTGGCTACAACCAAGGACACCTGAGATGCACTCCAACAACTGTATCACAAGGCTAGGGATGCAACTCAAGTGAATGAGCCAAGATAAAGACTGACTGCAAAACAAGGGAGTTAGATGGTTACCAAATATTCTAATCAGTTGAAATCTTGTGGCAAGAGCTTGAACACTACAAGGTTTTAAAAACTATATGACCTCAATAGGCAGCTATTTTAAAAGGCCTTAGTGAGCAAGATAGTCTTTCTTGGTTGGACTTAATCTGGAATTTGAACGAGTCAGAATCCAGATTCTTGATGAACATGAAGTTCCATGTTTTAATTAGTTTGTGGAGAAGAAAGGAGAAGACAGCTGATGCTCGAACCACTCAACACAAACAACTCTGCCATGGTTGCTAATTGTGGCAACTCTGCCATGGTTGCTAATTGTGGCAATAATTCAGCAACATATTGTGAAAAGCCTAGAACCGTGATAACTTATGGTGAACTTGCCTTAAGAAGGCACGAAATACCTGTGAAAAGTGTTGGAAACTTTATAGAAAACCTCCAAGCCAAGGGTGGGGACTGAGAGGAGATTAATCAAGAAAAGTTGGTCAAGCCCAAGTCGCTAAAGTCCAACAAAATGAAGGAACACCTCAAGAGTTAGGTAATCTTAACCAAGAAGAGGTTTTAGAAGGTAATATGTATTATTGGCAACCTCGACAAACCTTCCGGTACTTGTTCTTTGGTTATATTCAGGCGAGTTTCCACTCTCTATTACACTAAATGTCTCAGGAACAACTTTTGCCAACTTTCAGATAATGGATTTAGGAGCTATTATGACCCACTCACCAAACCCTTTTTTTATATATATATCCCACATGTCAAGTAGTAGGAAAATAGCTACAATTGATAATTCATTGACCACCATTTAGGACCTATTAACCATATGACCCACTCACCAAACCCCTTTTTTTAATATATTCCACATGTCCATGTATTAGGAAAATAGCTAAAATTGATAATTCATTGACCACCATATCAAGCATAGGGGATGTAAAGATCAATCCACTACTAACCTTAAATGAAGTTCTTCATGTTGCTCGATTATCCAAGAACCTAATCTCTATCAACAAACTAACTCGAGAATTGAGTTGCTAAGTTATTTTTTATCATAATTATTGTATATTTCGGGACAAGGATCCAAGGAAGACGATTGGACATACTAGAGTACAAGATGTGCTTTACTACCTTGAAGAATTAAACTTATCAAGTAAGATTAAATGTGGTTTATCTCACTCCTTTCTTTCATAATCTTTTCCATTCAATAAAGAGAAAATCTGGCTCCGTCATCACCGACTTAGACATCCATCTTTAAGTGTCATTAAAATTCTACTTCCTCTTATTTTAAAGGTCTATATGTTAATGATTTTCATTGTGAAGTGTGTCAGTGTGCCAAACACAAACCTGTATCAAAGAAGTTCTATTCTTTTTTATCTCATTCATAGTGACATTTGGGATCCTTCTCCTATTCCTAATATTTCTAGGGGAAAATGATTTGTTTTCTTCATTGATGATGTCAGTTGGATATCTTTATTCAAGCACAAATCTAATGTCAATATTGTCCTCCCAAAGTTTTGTTCCATGATTAAAAATAGTTTTGGAATCAACATCGAAAGGTTTAGGTTTGACCATGCTAGAGAATATTTCAATCAACTCCTAATTCCATGCTTCCAAAAAGAAGGAATTGTATTAGTCATCCTATGTTGAAATCCCACAACAAAATGGAGTACAAAAAAAGGAAAAATGGTTACCTCCTTGAATCAACCTAAGCCTTCCTTTATAAAAAATTATCCCTAAGACCTTGTTTGGTTGAGGCATTGGTAATAAAATGGGATAGAACGTAGCACACTTCTATCGTTTGGTTGAGGATTTCATAATAGAATAGAACAGAATAAGATAGAAGCGGAGGGTTTCATATTACTTTTCATTCCATCCTAAACAGTGAAAATAAGATATTTCCGTTTCAAGAGGTTTAGGATAAAACATAAACTAATAAATATATACTACCTAATATACCGTCAATAATTTTTCTTATTAATGAAAAATATAAAATATATTAAAAACTATTCTTTAATTGTTTGTATATATTTCTATATAAATAAAAATATAAATAAATTATTTTTAAATATAAATCACATATA
>JAOTIZ010000006.1:18912253-18930149 GCA_027123425.1 Erythroxylum panamense | reverse complement strand
TTATTCTTTAATTATTTGTAAATATTTCTATATAAATAAATTATTTTTAAATATAAATCACATATAATAGAATAAAATAAAATTTATTAAATAATTAATAACAAAATTTTTATATAACTAATAATATATTGTATATAATTAATAATAAAAAAATAAAACTTTTATTAAAATTTTATTATTTTAAAATAGAAAATATATATAAAAAATTATTTGTCACAGTTGTGACTTGTAACTGTGATTTTTAATTGGGCATGATTTTTGTTTTAAAATTATAACGTTAAACATCCTATAACAACCATTTTAATATCAAGGGTATAATAGTTATTTATTATACATTACATTTCATTCTATCTATCTTTCAAATAACATGTCACTACATTACATTATGAACCTTTCTATCCCTCCCAAACAACTTTTCACTCTCTTACATTTCATTCCATTATAAATCGTTCTGTTATGTTTCATAACATCCCATTCCATTAATTAACATCCAACCAAACAGGCCCTAAATCCTTTTTGGGGGAAGCATTACTATAACCGTTGGTCTTATGATTCAAAAGTCTAATGGCAATCCTCTCGACATTCTATTTTGATCTGCAAACTACAAATTTCCTCATTCTTAGGGTATTTGGGTGTGTGTCATTTTTTCATGTTCACAGCCAAAATTGCAAAAAGTTAGATTCAATGGTTTGAAATGTGTGTTTATTAATTAATCTGAATTAATCTGACTCAAAAAGGGTATAAATGTTACCACCCTCTGTTGAAAAGGTTTTGTGTCTCAACAAATGTTACTTTAAAAGAACATAAGTTTTATTTCATCAGTCCTTATTTTCAAAAGAGAATTCAACAATAGAATATAAGGATGGGGAATATTAGAATTTTTAATATGGGTAGAGTATAGAACCCATTAACCTAGCTATTTGGTTGGTTAACCCTTAATATCTATTAACCTTTTAACATTTTCATTTTTAATCAATGTGGAATACTCTAACACTTGTCCTTAAGTGCAACTGGGACTGGACATTTAGTTGTCATTTGAAATAAACGCAGAAGTAACCAGACCAAACCGATAGAACTAAACATCCAGATAAACAACCAAAAGATTAAGAATCCAGACTAGACTTGCTCTAATAGCATGTCAAATTTGCAACGGGCCAACCAGCCCATATAAGGAGAAAAGTTAGACCACACACAAACTTAAGTGAGGTTCCATTTTAAAACTAATTGGCAATGGATGGAGTAGCCCACTTGGCTTATATAGTAGTCTTCTTTCACCTCTTTCTTCAATGTGGGGCACTCACATATGGGTATTCTCAACAGATATATTACTCGGCGAGCTACTTACAAATTAACTTCATTTGGGATATGCATGAATTGATTTCTCATACTCACTATATATGCTATATCTTGTTGTGTATGAGATAAATAAATGACCCCCCTATGTTGATATATTTCCCTTATACTACAACATGCCTCTTCCTTTCCAAGTTTAACATTCAGGTCTATCAAAGTACTTATTGCAAGTGGTCTTGTCTATCTCTTAGGAGATAAGTAATATACTTTTGTCAAGATATAAAAATATACTGCCTCGAGTGAGCTACTTCAATGCCAAGGAAATATTTCAACCTTTCTAACTCCTTAATCTCAAACTTCTTAGCCAAACATTGACTTAGAGACAATTGTGTTTCCTTGTTATCATCCATCACTATAACGTCATCTACACTAAAAGTACTACGACTTCACCCAAAGTAAGTGTTTGATGAACAATGTATGATTCCTTTGATTCTGTCTATACCTCATAGCTATCATTACTCTTGTAAATATCCCAAACCATGCCTGTGGTAACTGGTCTTCTTTAACTTACAAACAATTTGAGTATTCAAATGATTCCTATAACTTAGTGGCAGTTATATGTAGATTTCTTCCTCGATTTCTCTATTCAAAAATGCATTCTTGATATCAAATTGTTGCAATGCCCAACCATAGTTAGTTGCTAAAGATGGGAGAACTCTAACATTATTCATCTTTGCAACTGGTGCAAAGTCGTTTGGTTAATTTCATAAGTTTAGGTATAGTCTTTAGCCACCAAACTTGCTTTATACTTTTCAATCGATCCATCTACATTATACTTCACTATGTAAGACCAATTACAATTCATATTAGAATTTTTAATATGGGTAGAGTGTAGAGCCTATTAACAAGAATTGAGCTTGGGTCAACCATTGCCAAAATGACTAGAATTAACCATTTGGATAGTTGGCCTTTATCACTTATAAACCCTTTAACATTTTCATATTTAGTCAATATGAAATACTCTAACACTCCCCCTCAAATGCAACTGGGACTGGACATCCAGTTGTTAGTTGAACTAAACGCAGTGGTTACCGGACTGGGCTGCTAGGACTGGACATCTAGACAGACAACCGAGAAATTAATAATCCGAACCAAACCTGCTTTAATACCATATTGGAATTTTTAATATGGGTAGAGTGTAGAACTTATTAACAAGAATTGAACTTGGGTCAACCACTGTCAAAATGACTAGAACTAGTTATTTGGATAGTTGGCCCTTACCACTTATATACCCTTTAACATTTTCATGTTTAGTCAATATGGAATACTCTAACGGTCCATATATTTCTTTCCCGCTGACAACTTCATCAACTCTAATTTTTATTTTTTTCCAATGCCTCCATTTCCACATTCTTAGCTTGTTTCCATTTCTCATTTGTTAAAGCCTCAGATAGGATTTTGGGGATGACAATGGTGTTTAGATTAACAAGGAAAGCTTTATGAGATGATAAAAAATTTTGAAAGAAAGAAATTGAGCAAAACGCTATAATGGTCATTTGGTACATAGCCTAGTTCCTTTTCTAATAATGACTGGAAGATCTTGATCATTATCATTCAATTGAGATTTGGTTTCACTATGCAAAAGGGGTTCACAAATTGTTACCCCATTCTTAGGATTTAGGTTGATGTCTTAGACTTACATAGAGTCGGGGATAATTATCTTATTCCTTGAATACACCTTGCCAAATCTCACATCTTCAAGGGAAAAATCTGTCCTTTTTATTGATTTTGAGATATAGGTTCAGACATAAACTTAGAGAAAGATGGCAGGTCAAGCAAGAAAAAAATTCTTGAGACCCTCCTTGTTAGAGTATCCCACAGTTGATTAAAAATAAAAATGTTAAAACGATAATAACTGGTAAGGGCCAATGAACTAAATAGCTAGTTCTAGTCATTTTGGCAATAGTTAGATCCAAGCCTAATTCTTGTTAATGGATCTACACTCTACCCATATTAAAAATTCTAATATGGTATCAAAGCCCATGAAGATCTTGACCTATTGTTTGCCCCAAAAGGGGGCCCATCATTCAGAGTTTGAATGCTAGAAATTTAGGCTAAGATTTCTAGGTTTATTGTAATTTAGGTTTGATATGACTAAAATTTAGGGTTTTGGTTGCTAGAATTTAGTGAGGAACAAAAACAATGGGAGGTAGGAAACTAAAAGTTACTCCTAGGCTCTAAGAATCTTTCTTAGAATAAAGCATCATACCTGCTAACTAAAAACTCAGATTATAGAAAAAATTAGGATAGCTTATTCTTGAAGGGTTGAGTACACACATATTTACAGAAGTTCTTAAAATCTTTATTCTAGTACATAAGGATTCTAAAATATTCAAAATTGAATCCTATCCTAATAAATATTCTTTAAGTTTAAATAAGCTTAAGTTCTAAACAAATTAGGACAATATATCAAACTTATTATTATATTCCCTATCTAACAAGAAAAACTTAGTATAATGTAACTTTCAGCCCTTATTATCCTTGCTGCCACTTCAATTCTTGTTCTTCATTTCACCAAATTAAAGCTTGTGGTTGACTATCTCATTCTTCATTCCGCCAAATTAAAGCTTGTGGTTGACTAACTTGTCCTCTTTTATTTTGCTTATAAACTTTTAAGCTCTTTTGCATCACTCAGATTTAGCCCAAAGTCAATGGAAAAAGACTAATTTAACAGCGGGACTCTCATTAAGTGTTATTGTTGTTATTGTTGTAGTAGTCCTTGTAAAAAACATTTTTGACCTTCGAACTCAAAGGGACCCGACCCAACCCGACCTAAACCTAAACTTTACCTAAAATCCAATTAGAACTCAAGTTTCAATTAGGATTCAAGTTGGGCTCAGGCCAATAAAAAAATCAGGCTCACTCTCGAGCCCTATATGGCACAAGTCATCTCTAGTTTTTCTACTCTAATATCATGCAAAAGTGAGTGAAGTAAATAGTATTTTGAACGCTAATTCACCATATATCACATTAAGATACACAATGCTATTATTTACATGAATAAAGACTATACTATACTTATATTTAACGTAACACTTGTACTTAAAAGAAATAGAAAATGAGCTTGCAAGCACTATGAAGCAATAAGAAACACCTACATACTTGTAACCAAAATAAAGGGAGAGAAATATAAACATACTACTTCTGATGGATAATCTGTTGGTGCATAACCAGCTCTAAAATAAATAATTGCAATTGCTTGGCCACTCCTGCACACAAAATGTTTTAGCTATTAAAACCAAAACATAGCATAATAGGTATGCATATCTAAATAAGAAATATTAACTTCATTGGAAGAAAGTACGCACATAAGAAGGGTTCCATCTGGTAAAAGCTCCCCATCTTTATCAATTTCTGCTAGTGTTTTTCGAATAGTTGCAATGTCATATGTGTCATAAAGTCGAGGAAAATCTCTAGCAAATACCAACAAGCTAATTAACACAATATGAAATGTTGTTAACTAATCTTTAAGAATTACTTTCAACACACAGTACAATCTCATGCTAATGTAGATCAGAGTCACCAGCTTCAAACGTATAGATTCATCAATTGACATTGATCACTTGGCAAATATATCTAAGCTTAACAATATTCTAAAATTTTGCTACAACCCAAAATGGAATACTTATTTGAATAATGAAAGGATATTTTTCCTTTAGTGTAGCCAAAAGCCAATGTTGATCATACATGTTGCGCTCTTCAGGCTGAACAACAACCATAACCACAGCACTGCACAAAATATTCATGATTATTAACCGATATGACCTCAGCAACAGGAATGAAGACAATGAAGGACTTTTCACTAGGATATAACCTTGGGTTATTATACTCAGTCCATGCCAAAGCTAATGCTTCTGCAAACTTGCTAACTGCAGAATTCTCAGGTACCCGTTTGAGATCCAATCCAAGGGGTTCTCCATAATTCTTCAACAAGCTCCTATAAAAATAAGTAGCCATGTTTACAAGATTATGTAGTTCAACTTCTTCGGTGAATCAATACACATGAAAATTTTCTTTCCTCTAACCTAAGAAGGACACTCCTATGAGGTCAAATATGGAAGTCATAAATGTAAATGGCTATCATATGGCATTTAATGATGGAAGGTACTTGGTTAGGAGGATAGCAGATAGTTAATAGCTTCCAATCAAATAAGGAATTGAATAATAACACATTTTTGCTCCATTACTATTCTACAGGTATAAACCCAACAGTACAATAACAAAAGTAAAGCTCAACATCCAAATAAGTTTCCAAACACATAAAGCTATTGAAACAAGATGATAATAGGGGCAGCCAAACTTCAGAGTTCTAAAGTATCTTAACCTGTGAAGCTCGCTGACCAGACAACTGAGACCAGGAAAAGAAGATGCAATTGTGTTCAACTCTATTTGGAGTAGTAATTTAGTTTGTTCATCAAGCATATAATCTGAGCGATGTAAACCCAAGTGAATTTCCTGGTTTATATTCAAAAGTATTAGCATACTCCAAGAAAGAAGAAAATTAGTTGATTTCACCTCGAAAAAAGTAGTTAATGAATTGAACCCACCCAATCGATTATCTAGGGAGTCTAAAACTCAATTGAGAAACGATACCTCCTTTTTGTTAATTTCTAGTGTCTTGGAATGAATTTCTAGAAGTCTTGACGTAAAATCATCCACTCTCTTTGTCCTGCAATGTAAAGATTAAAAAAAATATTAACTTTTACTGCTCATTTAATTGCAAAAAATTTCCATCAATATAATCCATAATGGAAATACTCAAGTCAAAGAGTAGGGGAATAGGACAAAACAACATAGTAGCTATTGAATAGACAGAGACATGGTAAGACATTTGAGTAAATTCATGTAGTTGTTGAACAAGAATGGGATGAATAACCAAGTGCAGAAACATGCTCGTGTGTGTGTCTCATGTAAAGATCCTATCACCGTACAACATATTCATGCAGATTAGGCCACATCCTTATCTGTTTCAGACAGAAAATTTCGTTGCAAGGACTAAAACTGCATACATCTGAACTGCTGAAGGCAGCCCCTGTTATAAGCTTCATATCCTAGTAGGTTGAACTATTGCAACATATTCCTCTAGGTGTATGTAATTGACGATACCTGGATAACGAATCTTGTAAAAATTCCCAATCCATACTGACCCGATCAACAAGTTCATTGAAAATGGGTGCCACTTCACATGCTAGCTTCCATTGAACTTCTGGAAAGGCCACAGGCAGCAAGGCAAACGGGGCGTGTACCATGCCAACACCGGGTACCTTTCCTGATCTCTATCAATTAGATTAAAACCATTATTCAGATACTTATCCCACAAACCAATATGACATTGGAATCAGACCAAATATGAAGGGAAAAACCAGTTTTGAACTTTATGTACTTGTCAGAATAATATTGATCCATTCAATGAGTAGAAGGCAAACAAAATTAATGTTCATACAAGCAATTATGGCAACCTATGGTAGCGTACGAGCGACGGCCCCACCAAATAGTTCACAGCAGTCACAACTATTCCAATCCAATAGCAGAATATACAATCAATTATCTTTATAGAAGCAGTGAGTTGCTTGGTGAGAGATTAAAAAGTTGCAATATTTAGACACATACCTGAACAGTTCTGTCACCAGCAACGAGGCCATGGAGAGAGCTCCATACTAGAGCATCATAGACCATCTTTTCTAACAATTCTTCATCAATGCTATGAAAATCAATCATCGTTCTGGCAGAATCTGCGTGGTTCTCTATCTCAACCACCTTTCTAGAGTTGAAAGCTACAATTTTCAAAGCTGAAGAAGAAGAAGAATGTGAACAATCGAATAACAGCTGGGGTTGAATTGTTCCCCAGAAGTGGTTAGTGGATTTTGGGTTTTTGCTTGATTTGTTAAGATACAGACAGTGAGTAGTGGTTGTGGTGGGAAAACAGGAGAGAGAATAAGAATGGGCAGCTCCCATTGGAGAAAAGGAAAGCTATGGCCGGCGTGAAAAGAACCATTTTATCAAGTTTAAGATGGCAGATCATTTTCTTCCCCTAATTATTATATTATTAAACAATGTTAACATTTTTACCTTATAAAGCCACCAACAACTGTTAACGTTTGATCTAATCGCAAAACTTGAATCCTATGCTGATTATATACAAATTTGATACAAGATTTATAAAAATTTTGAGCTCTCTATTCTCATAAGTTAATTTTTGGGGTGTTGTTCTCTTAAAGTTCTTATCAATTGATATCAGAGACGGTCTTGGAGTGGTGGCCTACGGAGTGGTGACCTGAGAATGCCAGTCGTAACCAACAAAGATCTCATAGTGGTGACCCATAGAATGATGACCTGAAAAGTGTCAACCGTGACCAACATAGTCGTAATCAATGAAGATATTGGTCCTTATGGAAGGACGAATGTTACAGTTTGATCTAATTGTAAAGTATGGGACTTGAATCCCATACCGATTAAATACAAAGTTGATATGAAATTTATGAAAACTTTAGACTCTTTACCCTTATAAGTTAACTTTTGGAGTATGACTCTCCTAAAGTCTTTATCAATTGGTATCAGAGCCAATCTTGAAGTGGTGACCCACAAAATGGTGGCCTGGGAATGTCAGCCGTGACCAACAAGGATCTCAGAGTAGTAACCCATGAAATGATGACCTGAAAAGTGTCAGCCGTCACCAATGAAGACATTGATCCTTATGAGAGAACGAATGTTACGGTTTGATCTAATTGTAAAATATGAGACTTGAATCTTATACCGATTAAATACAAAGTTGATATGAGATTTATAAAAACTTTAAGTTCTCTATTTTTATAAGCTAATTTTTTGAGTGTGAATCTCCTAAAATCCTTTATCACATAAATTGATGTAAAGAAACGTAAGCTCCCTCGTGGCAAAAGGCTCGCCTCGACTTTTGATGTGAGCTGGGACTTTTAACCAAAACCAGTCAATGAAAGCCGTCTATACTTTACGTTAAAATTGTAATTATATAAATTAAACAACAAGAAATCCAAATCTCAAATCTGGAGGGATGGGAAGATTTTCCGGATATCATCACCGTACTCAAGAATGACAAGTAATTCTGCAATCATTGCAGTAACTAAGTCATTCGACAGAAAAGTAAGGAAGGCTTAATCATGTAATTTGCGAAGCTGTGTAGCATCGAGACGGCAAAATGAAGCCGGAGGACATGTTTTTTTGGTACATGTCTAAATTAAAAAATAATTTTTATCAACTTAGACACGATTTGGACATATCTAAAAATCGCTCGAGCATGACTTAATATAATATATGCTTTATAGAATATATACTTCATATTTTTTAGAGGAAGTTTATAAAATATCAAATATGTATGAATTATCAAGATGTTGGAAGTTTTTGAAATACATCAATCAATATATATCAATATTATGAATTTTGAATCTTTTCGTAATTCTAAATTTTATAATATATGACACGATACGGACATGAGGACACATAACTTCTAAAATTTGGTGGACAATATATATATGACAAGAGACTACACACTACGCTATTTTTGTGTCGTCTTATAAATTTCATTTGTTTTAACCATCTAAAATTTTTTAAAATGTCAATTGTGTTTGATTAATCGAAGAGAAGTTAAGCATTTTTGGAATTAGAATTTCTCATGCCAATAAACAAGCTAAAATCATTTTAAAAAATTTGTATAAGCCGTCCTTGATGTTGATTTTCCCTAATCTTGTTAAATAAGTTTTCAGAAATAAACTATTATTTTAACTTATATTGATGACAGACAATATTAATTTCTATTTGAAATGAAAGTACAGTCATTTGTGTACTAAATTGTTAACATATAAGATATTATAATTCCTGGAGAAAAAACATAAACACGTTAATGATTCCATTGAATTTTGCTCATCCTTTCCCACCCCAGTGGCTGGAAGAATCATTCCATATGTGCCTTTTAATTTGACGTTCAGAAGATTAAAATTTTGGAATCTCAGGTTTAGTTGTTTGTGTATATATGTTGATGATTTTTGGATTGAAGCATGACCAAGTACTTGGTGAGAAATTTATTGTGCTGAAGTTGAAGGATCAGTTTAACAAGGTACCTTGAAGAACAAGGAAATGGGCCTCTATGATTCGTCGATCCCTAATAAGTTAACCAAAGAATTTGATTTTCCACCCAAGTTAGAACCCTCCTTGAGAATTGATCGTAATCGTTTTGGCTCGTCTTCTTGTTCAAATGAGCTGATTTTTTCGAACGATTTCTTCCCTTTCAGCTTCTTCTTCTTCCTTGTATCTATCTCCTCTACACTATCATTGATGCTAACAGCTTTCTTTAAAGTTCTTGATTGAGCTGCAACTGGCACATTTCCTTCCTCACCATGGATCTTGATATCAGTGCCTTCAACTGCGGAGAGGCTGTGACAGTTATTGTCTTGATCTTTGCTAACAGGACTAAGAGAGGCAAAAGGGTCTTCGGAGGGCGATTTTGGTTTAGCATCATGCGATATATGATGCGCAGGATGGCCTAAGGTTACTGTCTTGAAAGCATGTATCGATAGGCTTCTGGCTATGAAGTTGTAAAACCTATTGCAAATGCTCAAGGATTGGCTTTGGTGCTCCATATGGTCCATTTCGTGATCCTTAATGATTTAAAATACCAACTTATGTCAACTTGGTAGAGAAGTTGCTTTTCTTGCAAGTTGAGGCAAAATGGAAAAAAAAGGAGAAGTTTTCAGCAATACATGCTTTTCTTTTTACCAACTCCTAAGACATAGGCTTCTGTCAAGTAATAATGATTCTGTTTTGAAACCTAAGATTCCATATCCACATGAAATGCTTTGTTCCAATTTATTTTGTTCTAACCATGTTCTATTAAATCTCATTCATACATTTATGTGGAGTCTACATAAATATGTGAATGAAATTTAATAAAACAAAATAAGAACACCATAACTAGAACAGAAGATCTAATCCCTTCAATAAAGAATGTCAATAGCTCGAGTGGTCTATATCACAGTAGAAAAGGACAAAGCAACCCGACTACTTCATTGACAAATTAAATGCAAAAATGACAAGATGAACCCAAAAGCTTATCCAACATCCTTCAACTTCTGTCATGTAGTGATACGTCCACTGAAACATCAGTTCATTGGTTATGGTCCATGAACAGACAAATGAACTACGTCTGTCAATTAACTAGATACACCTGAAATCTTCTTTAGCTTACAAAATCGTATTAAGAATGATCAACCAACAATAACATGGCAAAATTCATTCTTATTGCTGATTAACAATTACACAGGAATTCGCCCACAGAGACGCCAGAAAGCCCCAGCTTGAAACAGGGACTTCTCAAATGCCCAGATGTCACGGACAAGGACCTGGAGAGTTTTGATAGAGATTAAGATATAATTTGAAGCACTTGGTAAGCGTCAAGTTGGTGAAGTTATATACACATCATATGCTGGAAAAGAGGAAAATTAATTTCCTTCAAAATTTAAAGGAAGTCATAATATATTATTTCTTAAGATCAATATACTTTGTGCATCGCATATACGTTGAAAGACTTGATTAATAACTACAATGAAATGGAGGAAGGTATAACATCCTCCAAGAGTTCTGCGTGACTCTCAAGCTTTATTTTTTTCCAAATATCAGACAGAGTTACATCTAAAATCCACCAACTGCACAAAATACAAAGAAGAAAGGCAATGCATGGTTGAAAACTTTCTTATGTTATTTGCAACGACATTCCTTAGGAGGACAAGTCTAAGTTCATGCATGGCAACGCAAAATTTGATTGCACAATCCAGAAAAGGTATGCTAACTGATCTTACCTCCTTATTTTTATCTCCAGCAACAACAGTGCCTTTGGTATCATATGCTTCAAACTTCTGATAAAGAATAAATCACCCACAAAGTGAAACAGTTATTATCAATGCATTCTCTAGATTAAAGCAGCATCTCAGTAACAATACCAGATGGAAAATAAAACCTTTAGAACTATCTTCAAACTGCCCTTACCTGCTTTGTTAGGAACTCAAGTGTTAACTGTATGAAAACTTTACTTAGGTCATTTCGATCAACACCAATCTAGAACGACAAACGAAAAGAAAAAGTATATAACAAGTTGCCGTCAGAAGTTAAAGACATGAGCTTGGGGTATAAAACACCCTTCCAACTTTTGAAAGTTAAAGTAAAAGCAAAATGTATAATGTGGTAACTGTCTCCAAAGCCTAATATATAATTCTTCCATTTGTATATCAAAGTTGTGCACAATACTTACTAGTCGAGCCCGTAAAGTTCGAATTTTAACAACAGGTTCTAGCATTTCCCAATAAACTTTATGCCACATTGACTCTCTTTGCTTAATTTCATTCTTCAGCTCCTGCCAATCGGATCACTAAAGGATGAATCAAGAGAAAATGTAGCAGATTCGAATCTAATAATGTAATTATTCCAAGTAGAAGGATAACAGAGACAACAAATAAAACAAAGAGAAAATACAGAAAACATTTTCTCTGTCACTGCTTTCCTTATTGTTGTTTTGTCACCATTCGCCACTAGTGTGTTTATCTGGAAACAAAGCTCAAGAATTAGGGACAGATGTACATATAAAACTAAGCAATTACATTAATGAATACAGTTACCACATTTAGTCAAAACAAGGAGCAGCACACCTCCTTATATAACTCAATAGCTTCTTGGTAGAATTGATGTTTTGAGTATCCAGTTTTTCTTAACTTAGCAATGGCATAAGCATTTTTCATCTGAACAAATAACAGACATTATATCATTTTGACATTGAGATACACAAAAAAGAACAGCAACCATATCTGGCTAGAGTATTGACATGACATCCAATTAGTAGATTAATTAGGATAAATAAATCCTAACACAATGATAAAGAAGACTGTCACCTCTAGAATAATATCTTCCTTTGTTCTCTGCCACCCATTCTTGGTGAACCATCTGATAAGTTAATAAAAGCATAGAAATACTGTTTAAATTGCTTACAGGATAGAGAGCAACTACAATCTATTAAAAAATTCACACTACCTCAAAAGGTCAAACTTTCAAGATCAATGGCGAGCAAAAAGCACAATCATAGATCATTAAAGCTCATTACCCCACACGTGATATATGTAACAGAACCAGTAAAAGGAATCCTTATTGGGGAGTAAGTTAAGAATCTTCCTCCCAGGGCATAAATCATCTTGACAAATCCATTCTAGATAGTCTAAGAATGAACTTTAATTCAAAAGTGAATGTCTAGCACCAATCTTCATTTCCTCTAGGTACAATTGTTTGCCTTCCCGAATAAATTGTTAACCTAAGATGGAAAATCCATTTAAAAATGGTTGTTTGACAATAGAAGAAACTTGTAGACGAAGATGAAACTTGAAAGTTGTTTGACAATAGAAGAAAATTGTAGATGAAGATGAAAATTGAATGTTGTTTGACAATAGAAGAAGATTGTAGATGAAGATGAAATTTTAAAGTTGTTTGACAATAGAAGAAAATTGTAGATGAAGATGAAATTTGAAAACAAGGAAAGCCGGAGCAGTCCATCAGATTTGTGAAACATATGTATATATTAAAAATGCGCTTCAGTTCTTTTATTCAAGACCCAAATGAAGCAATATTTAATACAACTTTTGCAACAAGAAAGGGTCTTGGAGCAATATTTCTTTGTCTAAGGATAGCTCCTTGAGGACTACTAAAGGAAAGCTCTGCATATTAACCTTAAGGAATCAAATAAATTGAATTAATTAAATTATCTAGAACAACAGGCCTAGAGAAGACACCAAAACTCCAAATCTAACCTCTTCCAAAATGGAATTCGTTCGCGAGGTGAATAAGGTTCATAAATGAATCCAGGACTAGAAATGGAAACTTTAGCAGCCCCCTGCAAAAAGATTCAACAAGCATAAGATCAAGTAATACTTCAGTCTTAGTGTCTTTGAAAAGCATTAGATCCTGATACAAGATGAAAACAATCTCTAACATGATAAAATAACGGCCAAAACTAAAATTTCTAAACAAGAGGGGGTGGTGGAAGAAAGAACGAACGTTTCAAAAGGTTGAGAAAGACAGTATTCTCAATTTTCAATCATATTCTAGAGATAAGTGCAAAGAGTATTTTCAACAAAGTAAAAGACAACACAGAAGATACTCTAATGAAGAGAAAATGGAAAATCATAGTAGGAAAAAAAAAAGAGTTGAGCCCTATAGATTTGTCTCATATAAGGATGGTAATGTCCATAGACCATGGAGGTTTATGATTTGGCAAGTGGAGATCTTCAAAGAAGAGAAAATATACCTAAATTAAAGTATAATGTGCAACGCATGTTGTATCTCCACGGAGGCAAACACAAAGGATACCCTGATGAGGAGATATTGAAGAATCACAATTAAAGAGAGAGAGAGAGAGTTAACCCTGAGAGATTTGCCTCAAGCAAAGTGTGGATAAGGTCCTTAGACCATGGACCTTTATGATTTGGCAAATGGAGATCTTCAAAGAAGAGAAAATATAACTAAAAGTATAGTGTGCAAAGCATTTCTACTCCACCAAGGCATTTCCGACGGTAAGATGTTCAAAGTTGGCGCCTGTTTTGTTGAGATACTAAACAGCTGTAAATAAATTATACTAAGATATAGATAGGCTATATATAGATAGGATAGAATAAGTTTAAAATCCCTTAAATTAAGGGATTACATTAGATAGCTTTTGATAACTTTCCAGATTTAAATTCCTACTTGTAATGTCCTATATATGGCTGTATACTTCCTATTCAATATATGAGAATATATGAAAATCCTTTCCCACATGGTATCAAAGTCGTAGGGCTTCTTTTTTTGAGATTTGTCCTTTGAGCAACCTTCATTGTTGCACTACCGAAACCCTATTTTTTGGTTCTTCTCTTGTGTGTTCCATCCTTCACCACTACATTCCTCCTTACCTCTCTTGTGTGATTCTCATTAGGCTAGCCTTAATTGTTGCAGTATCTTCTACTTCACTGCAATATCTTCTTCTTAATCAGGTCAACCTCTCAAACCTCTGTCTCTACTAGATCTCACTCTCCAGAAGCATTCGGCACCATTCAGAAAATTGGAGATTTACAAAATATTCAGGCTTCCTATAGGTTTAATGAGAAGAACTATCTCAAATGATCTCAATTGGTCCGTAGATACCTTAAGGGCAAAGGGGGACTTAGTCACCTTCTTGGAATAGGACCGACTAAGGATAAACAAATGTTTGAAGCATGAGATGAGGAGGATTCCATGATAATGTCCTAGCTATGGGAGTTTATGGATCCCATGATCAGTGACACATGCATGTTTTTTGTCATTGCAACAGAGATTTGGGACTACATTCGTCGTACATACTTGAAGGCTCGTGATACTGCTCAAGTGTATGAGATCAAGATCAAAACTACAGCTACTAAGCAAGGAGATAAATCTGTCACAAAATATGCAAACTTGTTGCAGAATTTGTGGCAAGAACTCGAACATTATCAAGTTTTTGAGATGAAATGCCTTGAGGATGCTGTCATCTTGAAGAACTTCATTGAAAAAGACCGTGTGTATAATTTGTTGGCTGGATTGAATGCTAAATTTAAATCCTTGGAAAGGAGGACACTCCATCTTTAGAAGAGACAATCTCATTGATTCGAGCAAAAGAAAGTCGAAGGAGTGTTATGCTTGAACGACAAACCATAGACAAGTCAACCTTATTAGCAAAAACCGATCATCAGGACAAAGGAAAAAGTGATCTATCTAAGCATTCTGGTAGAGAAAACCAAGGGAAGGAGAATAAGGACAAACAACATCTGGTGCACCCACTGCAAGAAACTGAAGCACACAAAGGAAACATGTTGGAAAATACACAGTAAACACCAAGCCGAGAATGGGGAAACCGTGGGGGACAACAAAAGTCCTAGGCACATATGGTAGATCAGCCAAAGTTGAGGAAAATTCAAGAACAATAGAATTAAACAGTGAAGAAATTGAGAAGTTGAGAAGCTTGTTGGAGACTATTGAAAAACCTTCTAAGAGTTGTTCTTTGGCTCTTTCAGGTAAACCTTTACTCCCTATTTGCATGAATGCCTCAGAAAATCTTCATACCAATTCTTGGACAATAGACTCGGGTGCCACAGATCATATGAAACACTCTTTCACACTTATACCCCATGCCCAAGTAACAAAAAAATTGTAGTGGCCAATGGCTCTCTAATTACTATTGCAGGTTTCGAAGATATACACATCACACCTACCCTTATTCTAAAAAGGGTTCTCCATATTCCAAAACTGTCGACTAGCCTACTATCTATTCAAAAGCTTACCGATGATCTTAAATGTTATGCTACTTTCTTTCCTTCTCACTGTGTATTTTAGGATCAGGTCTCGGGGAGGAGGATTGAACTTGCTAAGGAAAGGGGTGGCCTCTACCTACTTGAATTGCCTCAAAGAGTTAGGAGCAACCTGTTTTTGTCATTTCTCAGTTCCTTAAATAAAGATACCATTTGGCTGTATCATCTACGCCTAGGTCATCCATGTTTTAAAGTTTTAAAGGTCACGTTTCCTCAATTGTTTTAAGGATTAGATATTTCTGAATTTCATTGGGTTGTTTGTGAATTTGCAAAACATACTCGAGTATATTTTCCTATTAGCAATAAAAGAAGCTTTCATTCTTTTCATTTGATTCGTAGTGACATATGGGGCCCCTCTACTATACCTAATGTCTCTGGGGCTCATTGGTTTGTATCCTTAATTGATGATTGCACTTGAGTAACATTGCTTTTTTTTCTTAAACAAAAATTTGATGTTAGCCTTGTTATACCTAATTTTCACGAGGTGATTCAAAACCAATTTGGGGTTAAAATAAAAAGCTTTAGGACAGACAATGCCAAAGACTTCTTCAACCAGATTTTGTCACCTTTCTTTCAATCACAAGGCATTATCTGTGATTCATCATGTGTTAACACACCTCAACAAAACGGGATAGCAGAAAGGAAAAATGGGCACTTACTCAACACCACCCGAACCTTACTCTTTCAAGAGAATGTCCTTAAATCCTATTGGGGAGAGGCAGCTCTTACAGCCACATACATGATAAACAGACTTCCATCACGTGTGTTAGACAACAAAAGCCCCATAGAAATTCCTCAAATGGCCTCACACCTAGGGTATTTGGATGCACCGCCTTTGTTCATGTTCATAACCACCATAGAGACAGACTAGACCCTCAAGCCATCAATTATGTCTTCCTCAGGTACTCGCCTACTCAAAAGGGATATAAGTGTTACAATCTGTCATTTAGGAAATTTTATATCTCTATAGATGTCACCTTCACAGAAAATACACCTTTTTTCTCCAAGTCCACTCTTCAGGGGGAGATTTCAATGATGGAAGATAGCACTTATGAGTCCTTCGAACCACTTAAAAGCCTTGACCTTCCTCCTACTCCAGCTTGTAGTGTTGAAACAACCGAGCCTTTTGAACTAATTACATCTGAGTTTCTCAATTCTACTACTGAGCCTATGTCATCACATGTCCCAACTAGCATTACTCTAGTGTATTCAAGAAGGAAGGCTGTTCCAGAACTGACACAGGTCCACGAATCCAACTCAGACTCTGGAAATGAAACCATGTTAAGATCTGACTCACCTTTACACACACAATCTTTTGAACCTATTGCTGTTAGGAAAGGAACTAGAGAATGCACTAAACGACCCCTTTATCCTCTATCTCCTATGTTTCTTTTAAGCGTCTATCACCAACCCACCAGAACTTCATTATCGTTTATGAGGCATTGTCAAAAAGGGAATGGAGGGATGCTACGAGCGAGGAGATGAATGCATTGGAAAAAAATAAAACATAGGAGATTGTTGATAAATCGCAAGGGAAAACATTGTTGACTATAAGTGGATTTTCACACCCAAATATAAGGCTAATGGATCTGAATGCATTGGAAAAGAATCGAACATGGGAGATTGTTGATAAACCGAAAGGGAAAAACATTGTTGAGTATAAGTGGATTTTCACACCCAAATATAAGGCTGATGGATCGCTTAAGAGATATAAAGCTAGATTGGTGGCCAAATGGTACACTCAAACCTATGGTATTGATTATCAAGAGACTTCTGCCTCAGTTGCAAAGATGAACACTGTGAGAATTCTGTTATCATTAGCTGCCCACTTTAATTGGCAACTTCTACAATATGATGTTAAGGATGCATTTCTCCATGGAGACTTAGATGAAGAAATCTATATGAATATCCCATCAGGATTTGAGGAGACACGGGTAACAAAGTTTGCAAGCTAAGGAAGGCCCTTTGTGGGTTAAAACAATCTCCTAGAGCTTGGTTTGGAAGATTTGCAAAAGTCGTAAGGGAGTCTGGGTATAAAGCCAAGGTAATCACACTACACTCTTCATTAAACATTCGGCTGCGGGGGGAGTTACATCACTTCTAGTCTATGTAGATGACATCATAGTGACTGGAAATGATGAGAAAGAGAAGCATGAATTGAAGCAAAGACTAGTAAAAGAGTT
>JAOTIZ010000006.1:18894289-18904748 GCA_027123425.1 Erythroxylum panamense | reverse complement strand
GTTTATTTATACCGTTTGCTTTTGAGATCCGTTATCCGATTCGGTTGGCTATTTCGCTATTCGCCTCGTTCTTTGCATTTCGCCTTCCGTTCCGTTCTTTCGAATTCGATTTCTTTCGAATTCACTTTCCGCCACTTCGTTTTTCTGTATTCGTGTTACGTCTTTCTGGTTGGGATTCGGTTCCCGGATCGGGTCCCAACAATGGTAAACCTATAGTGGCATTAATTGTGGATATTTTGAAGGAAGGAGTGTCAATTTCTTCCCTTTTCTTATAATGTCTTGTAATAAACACCTACCATAAAATTTAATGAATATACTACATAATAAAGTGATCAATTTCTTCCCTTTTCTTATAATATCATGTAATAGAAACCTAACAATAGTTATAAAGACTTTACATTAAAAGATGATGTGCATATAAAATGCATATATTTTTCAAATATTTTACATAATTTTGATGTTAAATTACTTTGTTTTACTTAGTTTTAAATATCTTTTCAAATAACTGTGCAATTAGGGCCTTGAGATTATATTATTCAAGAATTAAAGGCTATATTAAGCAATTTTTAAATCACATTTTTTAGAGGAACACAATATGACCCATACCTGTGTGCTACCTTATCTCTTAAATTAACAAATTATAACAACTGGCATGGCCCAAGTCATGGTTATGTATGAGATCTTATACAGATTAAAAAAAAGGGAAGATCCACAAATTAGTAACATAGACATGCTAGAGGTCATGTACAAGTAAGGTTTTGTTTGTCAATTAGAGAAAACAATGAGGTCCATAGTCTAGGTCTTGATAATGCCATAGACTATGTGTTAAGTAGAGCGTAACTTATTTAGTTGAGAAACCATAATTTTAAGGGGCTTCAGCTAATTTTTGTAAAAAATAGACACTTAAAACATCTTTTTTTTTCTTCAAAAGCTTTGGGAATTTTTAATGCTTGGTAAGTCAATTCTAAGTTATTTTTCGTAAGAGAAATCAAGATCTAAACATTACCCCAATGGATCAAGCTATTGTTAAAATCAAGATTTTATCTAGTTATATTTATATCACGATTTCTTTATTTTTATCTTTTGGTTTCATTATTTTGAATATTCTTCATGGATAAATATTTTCTATATTTAGATAGGGAAAACCTTACTGGTTATTTTTGTATAGATTTTTGGGTTATATTTCTATGAATTACTTTTGGTTGATCTTAATGCATAGTTATTCAATTCGATGTCTAAATTTGATTTAAATTCACTTGTGAATAACTTGAGAAATCATGCTTATGATTGGACTATAGTTGGATAGGGGGTTAAACGGAGTGCTTAAGAATGACCTACGTGATCTTCCTCATATTAGGGTGAAACTATTCATAGGTTTTTCATAAATCTTAATACATTTAAAAGGTTGTTAGAATTGGTAGAGATACATGTTAACAAATTGACGAGTAGATCGTTATAGTTTGAGAAAGTGTAATTGTAGTCTCTAGGAAATCTTATTATAATAGAGAATATATCCGTTCTAAAATTATTTAAATAATAAAATCAAAAGTACCACTAGCGGAAGTAATAATCTATTTATGTGATTATATTCTCTCTTAATAAATTTTTTTATCATTGATTTCCTTCATTATTGTATAGGATTTAGTTATTTATATTTTATTATTCAATTGCCATAAATTCGTCTTTTATTAATTATCCTTAAGTTAGGTAATAATATTAGGTTTTCTAATTATCATCACATCTTTATAGGCATTGACCTTTGCTTACCAACAATAGGTATACTTGTTTAGTTAATAACTGATAGATTTGTCACAAGAAAAGCTTTAATAGTAGCATTAATGCATATACACACTATTCCTCATAAATGTTTTAGCACCATTGGCAAGAAAGAAATTGGTTTTATAAAATCGATTAAATATTTTTCTCATCTTGTATTTTTTCTAATTTTATTTTTGTCAATTTTCTTTTTGTTATTTTTTTAATATTTTTATTATTTTTCTTACTTTTAGGAGGATTGATAATACCATATTCCCCTTTGTTCTTAGTTTGTAAAGAAAGCGAGAACGTATCAGGGTCACAATGGTGCATAAAGAAATTCAACAATCTATTTTCCTAGAAGAAGACCTAAAACTCAAGAGAACATTTCATTAAAATCAAAGTGAACAGACTTAGGAAATACACCTTGAAATTATGGAAGGATCAAACAAATCAATGTTATATGCCAAACGATCTCTTATAGGTACACAATTGAGGTTATAAGCCCAGAGATAAGTGCAAATTATTTTACGATCAATCCCAACATAATTCAAATGCTACAATATAACGTACAATTTGATGGATTACTATACGATAATCTTAACGCACACATAGCTAAAATTTAATAGATTTATGATATGTTCAAGAATAATGGAACAATTAAAGACAACATTAGATATTATTCAACTTTTCACTTAGAGATATGATGAAGTAATGAATAAAATAATTATTACCTACATCAATTCTACTTGGGAGGGTTTTGCAAAGAAATTCCATACAAAATATTTTCCACCTTCCAAGAAAGTGGAACTTAGGAATGATATCTCTTTCTTAAAATATTTTCCACCTTCCAAGAAAGTGGAAATTAGGAATGATATCTCTTTCTTCCAATAGTTTGGCAATGACATTTTATATAGAACATAGGAGAGATACAAGGATCTAATAAGGAAGTGATCATAGCATGGACTTATAATATGGATGTAAGTCCAAACCTTTTACAATACTCTAGTAAATTATATAAAGTAGATGATGCACGTTACAACAAATGAAACATTAAATAATAAAACTATGGTGGCCACTTTAAAGTTGATAGAAGAAATGGAAATAAAAAAATTACCAATGGCAATTAGAAACCTCTAGAATTAATAGAACAACAAGGATCTATAATATGGAAATCATAACTATCCTGACAATTCAAATGGGGATTATGACATTAAAATTAGACAACTTGAACTCATGGTCAAAAATAACTTAAGTTATAATTTATAAATTACATAGGAGAGGACATTAAGGTATAAAGTGCCAAGCTAGAAATTCTATGACTAAGTAAGTGGATCAATTTAATATTATAAAAAGTTGTTAAAGGCAAAAAAAACCTTGTATATTAAGAAGTATAGTTTGGGATGGAGAACCCTATGGTAAGACTTATAATTCAAGGTAGAGAAATCATTCAAATTTCTCCTAAAGCAATTAGTAAGCTTAAAGATAACCCCTTGTTGATTTTCAATAACTTGTATAAAAAGAGAAGACGGTTAGTTTGAGAGATATGATGAGAGATTTCATGCAAGGAATTGCTTCTTAATTTTTAAATTATGAAGTTCTGTAAGCATTCTCAAAGTTTAAATATGTTAATTCACAAAGGTGATAAAAGGACAAACCATAAGGCGCATTACTTAGTGACACAACAACCAACCTTAAGGAACATATGAAGGAGGTTGATCTAAGGGCTAAAGAGTTTATTGACATAAAAAAGGAATAAGACATTAAGGTAAGGACGTTAGTAAGGGAGTATTGATCAAGAATTTTCTACCCTACAAGATTAGTGTAGCTAATTAAAAGGAGTATGAAAAAATAAAGAAGGAATGGACTAATAATTAGGTGGAGGTTAAAGAAAAAGATCCAGAAAAGTAGAACCTTGAGTAGGATATTGCATAGGCAAAATAAAAGTCCTCCAAGACGCCATACTATTAAAGTTGGATGAACCAAGGAGTGTGTTAATAAGGTAATAGTAAATGTAGGAGCAAATATCAATTAATGTCTTATTCTATAATTAAAAGAAAAGGGATTATATTAACAAAAACTCACTAAAAGAGTAGTATATCTTGTTGATAATTAATAAAAAATCTTAGGAGTGTTAAGGATAATGTGATGATAAAAATTAATAGATTAATATTCATAATAGATTTTTATATTATAGATATTGAAGAGGATGGGAAAAAATCATTAATTGTAATCAATGTTAGAGAAGGTGAACTCGTACTTAGGGTTAGAGATGAAGAACTCTTATTTTCAATTGAAGAAATATTGTCTATACTTATAAAAGACCTTTGTTAAGGTATTGTTTCAATATTTTGTAAGAAATCACAATGATGAAGTTAAAGTGCCAAGAAAAGTGGGGGAAAAGGTAAGAGTAAAAAAGAAGGTAAGATGATAGATGAGGATTTAAATGATATTTTTCATGATCATCGTGAAGAAGGGATCAGTCATATTACTCTGATAATTATTCAAGTTTAAGATAAGAGTCCATTTATAAGATTCATAAAGAAGTACTTGTTGGTAAGCACCCCAAACAAAAGTTTAAGAAATTTTTAGTTTTATTTAGATTTACTTTTGACATTTTAGTCCAATAATTTGGATTTTTTACATTTGATAAATATTTATTTTGTTAGATTTTTTAGTAGGTCTATATCTTGTTATAGTTTTTTTTTATATTTTGATTTACGTATCTTTGTATTTGTGTTTTTATGGTTAGGGATGTGTCAGAACCGACTCAGCAAAGAGAATGCGTCATCGACGATTCCTTACGCATGATGCTATCGAGCGATGCCCAAGAATGGGGTTCAGCCACCCGAAAATCCCACAATCCGAGTAATCACCGAGCACCACACGGTACCTAGGTCACCAGGCATATATGATCTTTATGAGACACTATAAAGAGTTTTATATATGAATGTCGCGAAGAAACAAACCAATGAAAAGCTTAAAAATTAGCTATGTTGAATTAAATTGTAGAGACATATTCATATACTAAATCATGTTCATATATGAGATTTTCTAGAAGGATCCATAACTTATGATACATCTATGTCTTATGTTTTGTCGACATGTCAATAAAAATAAGAGGATTTATAACTTAGGAACATTCTTGTGGCTCAGGCCATGTTTTAAGGAAGTTGAAGGGAGTAGGATCCATGGCTTGGGGGCACCCTATACTCTAGGTTGTGTTACGAGAACATTTTTTAGGAGAATCCACAGTTTTAGACTACCTCTATGTCCCATATCATGTTCTAAAATTTTCTTATCCATAATGACCTATTGCCTATGTTATGACCATGTTACAGAGCATATTGCTAAAATGTTAAAACATATAGAGTAATGCCAAACTCCCACGTACCTCTCTCTCCCCATTTTTTTAATCCTCTTAAATTATTCAAACAACCAATACATAAATCAAGTTCTCTGGAGAAACCCTTAACTTTTTGAGATTTCCCTAAGATTTGAAATGATTCATCAAAATTTTCACTTTTAAATTTAGATTTATTAGAATTTAGGACTTTAAACTCATTTTTTGGGATTTTCAAAATTTAAATTATTACTTTCTTATTTTCACTTTTCAACACTCAATCTAACTATGAACATAAGTTCACAACCATCCACAAGAAAAAAGAAAGAAGGCTCAAGCTATTTAAGGTGGATCAAGTAGCTAAACATAACCATAGAAAACAACACTAACTAAACATCCAATGTTCATCTTTGAAAAGCCATATTTTTGTAAAATATATGCCTATATTAAAACCTAACCTTTCAAATTAAATAGTAGTGAGGATTGGGTTACATTAGGGATGGTGGGATTATCCCTAAAAAATGAGGAGGTTTATAGAGGATTCATTATGGAGTATTTTATCCAATATTACCGGATATTCATTTAAGGAACTTATCCCTAAAATTCTTACCATTTTTAATTGATTGTAGCATCTCTATTTTCAATCCCTAAGGTATACTCTATTTATCCCTTTCTTTTTTAAATATTTCTTACCATTTTGAAAAAGGAAACGGATTTTCGAAGTAAATCGTAGGACTTAGAATTAAGATAAAATGTCTATAATTGAGACTTAGAACTTAAAATAATGATAAAATACCTAAAATAAGTTCAATAGTTTGAAAAGTAGATAATATTTCTAGAAATAGATTTAGGTTTTAAAAAAGAAAAATATTTAAAATGATTTTTAGGGCTTGCGATAAAGATAATCTAGAATTTGCCACTTAAATAGAGGATAAAAATGTTTAGAAGTTGGACAAAGGATTTAAATGAATTTTAGAATTTGATTTGGAAAAGGGGAATGCCTAGGGTTTAATGATTTAGCTATTTAAGGATTTGAATGATCTTGCATTTTAAGTTTAGTTGACAAGTTAACTTGACTTATTTAAAATGGAATATATGTTTAGATTCAATTTCACCTAAACAATTTGAATTTTTATTTTGTTCATTTATGCTTATTTTATTCTTAAATTTATTAAGAAAAGTAGAACCTATTAAAAAATTAATACTCCCTACCTCATTTAAGGCTATTAGGAATTAGTATTTTCCTAGGATATGCAAGTTTCTATAGAAGATTCATCACTAACTTTTCTAAAATTGCTAGGCCATTAACCAAATTACTTAAGAAGGATAAACCTTTTATTTTCAGTTAAGAATGTTTGGATGCATTCACTCTTATAAAAAAACTAATTAATGCCTCAATTATGGTTACCCTAAGTCGAAATCTTCTATTTGAATAATGTGAGTGATTTATAGTAGGTGTAGTTCTTACAAAGGAGGGATAAACAATTTCTACCTAACTACTATGCTAGTAGGACTTCGACGGATGCTTAAGAAAACTATATAACTATATAAAAAAAGGAGTTGCTAGTAGTGGTTTTTGCATTTGATAAATTTATATCTTATCTGACGAGACTTTCTTTGAGCTACGGGGGTGCTACTTTCTACCATAGATCTTTTCATTACGTTCAAAGGTTTAGTGTAGCCCTTTATGATCACCTAGAATTTGTGATAAAATGAGTTTCTTCACTTATCTAGTTTATGTTCTATAAAGCTTTACTAGTTAACTACTAAGCTTTTCAGGTTCGCTATTCTAATTGAACTTGGGATTTTATCTAAAGTTGTTCTTATCACTATTTACTCTGAATTGAAATATTTTTTTTGAATAAGTCAAATTCGAAGCCAACGTTAATTAGATGGATTTTTTTGTTATAGAATTTGATTTAGAGATTAAGGATAAAAAGGGGCCAAAAACTTGGCCTCAAATTTGGAAAACTATGAAAGATTTTTAGAAAATGATATTAATGATTCATTTCCTAAAGCGAGTTTACACAATATTGAAGAGGTTAGTAAATTTGAATATCCATAGTTTGTCAATATTGTTAATTATTTGGCTGCTAGGATCGTTTATAAAAGAATTCTCATTAGCAAAAGAAAAAATTCTTCTTTAACTCAAATAATTGCCTTTTGGAAGACACCTGTTTGTTTAAGATTTGTGTAGACTAGATAGTTTATTGATTTGTTTTTTAGACAAAAAGGTGGAAGGTTTAAGGTCACTACCATACCATTTCAGCTAGAGGATATTATCATGAAAATAGAATGGTAAAAAAGGTTCAATCAATTTTCTATTGGCCTACATTATTTAGTGATGCCTAAGGTAAGTTCAACTTTGTGATAAGTTTTAATGGAAAAGTAGCATTTCCTATCTCGATGAAATGAACCATAATATTATTTTCATTTGTGAAGTGTTTGATGTTTAGGGAATCAATTTTTGGGCCCATTTTCAATTTCTAATAGAAATGAATACATCCTAGTAGCTAAATGGGTTGAAGATTGAGTTTTACCTATAAATGTTGCTAAGGTCATAGTAAAGTTCATTAAGAAACTATTTTCTTTATTCAACACACCAAGAGCAATTATCAATTATAGGGGCACTCATTTTTATAAAGCCCACTTTGAAAAGGTTACAAGGAAATAAGGAGTTATTAATAGGGATGCAACCTTTTATCACCCTTAAACTAGTGGCCAATTAGAGGTAGTTAATAAGAAAGTGAATATTGTAAAAGAGAGTAGAACATCATAAGAAATGTTGGTTTGACAAGTTAGATAATGCTCTTTAGGCCTATAACACAACATTTAAGACACCAATTAGTGCTAACCTTTATAAATTATTGTATAATAAGATGTGTCATTTGCCTATAGAATTTGAGCATAAGGCATATTGGATAATTAAGTTCATTAATTTCAATCTTAATCTTACAAGAGAGAAAAGGATGGTCCAAGTGAATGAACTAAATGAATGGAATATGATGGCTTAAAAAAATTCAAGGCTTTATAAGTAGCTATCTAAAAGGTATCATGATGGGAGGATTAAGCAAGTCAAACAACTCAGTGAAGGAGATCAAGTTCTTTTATACCACTTTCAACTTTAACTATTCCTAGGCAAATTGATATCTAAGTGTTCTAGACCCTTTATAGGCAAAAGAGTTTTTCTCTATTGAGCCGTAAAGGTAATTCATTCAAAAAAAGTTATATTTAAAGTAAGTGACCATCGATTAAAGTATTAACTTGGAGGGGAGTTTGACAAGCTCGAAAAAGATGATAAGACAATAAATGGAGTGAAAACATCAAGCTAATGACGTAATGCTTCTTAATAGGTAAACCAAGCTTTTTAACTTGGTTATTTCATTTTAATTAATTTTTATTCCAAATTTTTAGTTTTTAATTTCCACAATTTCATCTATATGTATATTAATTTTTTAGATTAATATTATATTTATTTTTCGTTTGTAGCTTTATAGGTGTTATTTGTAACATCCCGTCCCCATATTAAGGGTTAGGACCCGAAATTTCAATACATGTAAGCTTAAAGAGAGACTAAGGAATGCATTTTTCTTGCTTATGCATAATGTTAGCATATATGCACGTGAATATTGAATCTTTGCACAAAAATAAGTGTACATGCATTCATTGACAACTTCCGGGTATGATTGTTTTTAAACATGATCTTATTGAAAATGAGAAGTAGAGGAAGTGGGAAGAGTGATCTAGGTATGAGTTGAGATAAGGAAAGATTTGGAAATAAAATTGGTAGTGATCTGGAAAATGTTCACTAAATATGCTTCAGTCTTTTAGCCATAACATTTTCTATAGTTGTTCAAACGATATGATTCTTAATTTGAATCAAACTAGAGACACATGGCTACATTTTGTATGAAGACATCTAATTTCAGTTCTGTCTCTAAAATTCTCAAAAGTTGTCATGAAGTTGAGAATAGGGTGCAGGGCGTTGAAAGCTGGTTGTAAAATTCATGTTCTAATTTCGGGAGAAAATATGGACTTGATCTAGATAGATTTTAGCAAAGTTGCCTTCTAGAAAGTTGTAGATCTTTCTTTTAGCTTTCCAACGGTGTATAGCATGAAAATTTTGGACATCAGAGTCAAAAGTTACAATCCATATAATTAGAGATGTTCTGGAAGCAAAGCAGACGATAGAAATGAGTCGGAAGAAAAGCAGATAATAGAAATGAGACAGAAGAAAAGCAGACGATAGAAATGAGACAGAAGAAAAGCAGACGATAGAAATGAGACGAAAAAAATGAGACGATAGAAATGAGATGGAAGAAAAGCAGACGATAGAAATGAGACGGAAGAAAAGCAGACGATAGAAATGAGACGGGAGAAAAGCAGACGATAGAAATGAGACGGGAGAAAATGAGACGATAGAAATGAGACGGAAGAAAATGAGACGATAGAAATGAGATGGAAGAAAAGGAGATGGAAGAAAATGAGACGATAGAAATGAGACGAAAGGAAAGTGAGACGATGCAAAATGCGAGACGATACAAAAGTCAAACGACAAAATTGGCCTTCGAGGTCTTCATGAAAGTTGTAGATTTGGAAGTCCTTTTTCTAATAGTCTAAAAACAAAGTTAATCTGATATCTGTAGTGAGAGTTATAGCATTTGCACCAAGACATGTACAGTACGAATAAAGATATGAACATGTTGGATTCTTTTGGCCATAACTTCTTCTCTAAACCTCCAAATGACTTGATTCTTGAACCATTGGATTCGTAAGACATTTCCCTACTTCTCCACCACGAATCATAGTCATATGAAACTAATGGAGAAAGATTTAGTGAAAAGAGGGGGACGGGTACAGTGTGTGTGTTCTTCAATAATATGAACTGATGTTATCTCACTGAATGTATTTCAGTATTTTGATGTTTCCTGGACCAGTAGAAGTCCAAATGAGACGATTTTTGTTTTATGGTAAACTAAAAACATAGGGCTACAACTTATATGGGAAAATCAAATTCTGAATCGAACTCTAAGAGTTTCAAGTTTTGTATAGAAGTTGAGTATAGAGTACTGTCTCGAAATAAAAGCAGTCCGGAGATATTGGAGTATAACTTTCACACTACTAAACCAAATTGAATGCTTTTGGTGTCATCGTAAACGTAAGACAATAGAGAAGAGTCTTCTAGAAGAAAGTGTTATGTTAGAATATACAAGGGTGCTTTTGGTAAGACACTTAAGTATAAAAGACATAAGGCACAAATAAAAGGGTAAATGGGACAATTCTCACTCATTAAGGGCATAAATGGAAGAAGAAGTGTTGTCTTGCTTATAAATAAAGGAGAAACGTGAATGAGAAGATTCT
>JAOTIZ010000006.1:18846757-18873287 GCA_027123425.1 Erythroxylum panamense | reverse complement strand
TCAGTGAATGCAATGAAACCTATCAGTCTGTCCCAATTTACTAAAATACCCTTGCTAACAGTAACGGGATGTTACAACTGGTCTGTTGTTCATCGTCATGTGTACCGAGAGAGCAACAGATGTGCCGACTGGCTCGCTACCCGGACAGGTCCGGTGGACATTGGTATCACCTATTTTGATATTACACCCCAGGGTGCCTTCCTCTCCTTTTAGGGGATTTGTCAGGGCGCTGTTTCCCCCGTCTTATTTAGTGGTCTGTGTACTTTCCCTTTATACCAAAAAAAAAGTCTAACTTTGCTTTAATGGCATGTTTGATTCAATAGAATAAATATTCTATTCCTGGAATAGTTCTTCTGGTTTTCCAATGCAACCTTTGTAGTGTCTTTTGGATTTTGGGATCAAATTATATAGGGTTATGATAGGGAGATCTCATTATTACCGTACATAAATACTAACAATCATAAAAAGATCAAGAAGTAATTATAAAAAACAATTATAAATAAATATATATACAAAACAGTACTTAATATAAAAAAACGAAAACTAAAACCTAACTTTGCACAGCCAAAAATTTGTAGTTGTGGTGAGCAAGGATCGTATTAACAAAAAATATGTTTTTAGCTTTTTTAATGAACAAACTAGTGCTTAGGATTGGGAGGAGCAGTTTGGTAGAATTTGATTAAGAAAATAAAGTAAAATTAAACTATTAAAAACAAATCAAGTCAAATAGTACAAAATTATTAGGATTAATCAATAAGTTTTAAATTTAGTTCATGGTTCAATCTCGATCTTCACATGAATGTGCACAATCAATTGTTAAATTATTCTTGTACTTCTCTTTGAAACTATTAATTATAGATTAACAATAAGCTTTGTTAATCCCAATTTTTTCTTATCTTGTATCTGATTAAAACAAGCTCTTTAGTTAGGTCAAGCTATTAGATAACCTAGAATAAGCTTTCTAGATTTAGTGCGACAACCACATCACAAGATAGGGAAAAAAAAAGGTTAATCTAAGTAACAATCACATAATCTCAAGTCTTTTAACTTATATTATATTATCTCTAATGATGTGCGACTATTCAATTCACCATAAGTGAATTAGATGTACACCAACTAAATATTGCAATCTAGATTCTAGCAATGAAGTTATACATGAATAATCTGTTTCGGATATCTAAATCATTCATAAATAAATTCCAAAACATTAATCATAGAATAACATAATCTATTCTAAAAAAGAGTTAAGAATAACATCACTAGATTAATCAATGCCTAAATATGTTTGTCGCCCTCAGTATCCCTTTTAAACTAAAAAGATGAAGTTTAACGCCTTATGTCTCTCTAAAGGGTAAGGAATTCACCTCCTTTCGAGTCTCTAATGTCTTAATTCATCATTTGGCCTTTTAAATTCCCTTTTATAATGTTCATAAAGAGATACACGACCACTTATATGACTATGTAGCTCACTTAAATAGCTTTGTAAATCTACACATGATCTTGTAGGTTGCAGAAGCTGTTGAAATGTTATCTTCGAGCTCCTACATGCTTCTAGTGAGTTATACGATCTCATGCATGACCTTATAAGTTGTAATAACTTTATTTATTGCATTCTTTATCCCATATTCACCCTTATTCATATTCTTCTTGCTCTATTAAGACAAATAAGATCGAACATTGATAAAATGACTCCAAGGATATGTTTTTAGATCATTTTGGTTATTAGTCCTCCAATTTATACTTAAAAACAAAATATGAACCAAAATAATTATCTTAAGCACAACAAAACATTAACCACTAAGAATTAGGGAGTAAATATATAGTCAATCAAGCACTTATCAAAGATCATTATAGGATTGTTTAGTAAAGTACCATAAGGAATGTCTATCATTTGTCTCAAGTCAGGACTCACTTTTAACTGGGCTCTCAGGCAAATCTCTATCTACTATGTTGTAATGACAGAGTTGAAATAGACTTTCTACTCAAAGCATCTTCTACCATATTAGCTTTATCTGGATGGTAGTCAATTATGCAATTATAGTCTTTAAACAATTCTAACCAATGTCATTTCCTCAAATTGAGCTCCTTCTGTATGAGTAAGTACATGAGACTCTTGTGTTTTGTTTATATCTTACATTTTTTCCATATAAGTAGTGCCATTAGATTTTCAAGGCAAATACCACTGTTGTCAATTCTAAATCATATATAGGGTAGTTCTATTGATGTGGCTTTAACTATCTCGAGGCATAAGCCACCGCTTTCTCATCCTGCATTAGTACACATCCCAGACCATTCTTAGAAGCATTACTATACATAAAATACTCTTTGCCTAGAGTTGGCTATGTCAACAATGGAGCTTCAGTGAGATCTTCCTTAACTACTCAAAACTAGCTTTGCATCTAACATTCCATTCAAACTTTGTGCCTTTCTGAAGTAACTTTATGATTAGAGAAGCAATTATGGAGGATCCTTTAACAAAGTACTGATAATAACTAGCTAAGCCAATAAAACTTTTTTACTTTTGTTACATTCTGAGGCAGCTTCCAATTGAAAATTGCCTCAATTTTATTAGCAGCTCAATTATTTACTTGTTCGATTTATTAGTTGTTTCAATTTCAATTATTTATTTTATTCATATCAATCTTTAATACCTTAGGAAAAGTTTTATTCAAGTTGTTAGGTCTCTAATTAGTCCTCGTAAGAACAATACTTTTTGTATAATGAGTTACAATCCATATAATAGTGGTACTAAAAATTTTCATATAAAACTTCTCAACCAAGCTATATGAATAAGTACTTATTTCTACATATGTGATTGCTAGCTCTAATATCAAAGCACTATGAAAATTTATCTTTTTAATTCAACCCCTTGCAAGCTATTAAAAGAGTAAACTCCACCTCATCATTATTTTCTATTTTTTTCTTCACAAGAAAGATTAACATTTACACTATCATTAGCATCAATTTTGCATTCTCAGGATAATACTGATTTCATGACAAGTGTAGCATTTAACTAGAGAACTTTTATAACCTTCTTGATATGGCCTTGCTCCTTTTATGCCATGTCTTCTTTTTTGGGGTAGATTGGTAATTCTCATCTCTATTTTAAGATGAATAAAAGTTAACTTTTCTTCTTCTTCCACAATCTTGGCTATATCGATGACTTATACCCTTGTATCTTGTATTTCTCTTTTCTTTCTTGTACTTCAAAATGAGATTTAATTATAAAACATACCCCGAACTCTTTTTTCCTTATATTAAGCTTCTCTTCTTGAACTTCCAAAGATCTATTTAGTTTTTCAATTACCATGGCTTCCTAGTCCTTTGATTCTTCAATGGTAGTCAATATATGATAAAATTTCTCGCAAACTAATCTAAATATTTTTACCAATCACCCTTAAATAATTCACTTCTTCATCAAGCTTTCTCATTTGATTCACAATGGTTATGACTAATGTAAATAATCCAACGTCCTTTTATAATCTTTCATTTAGATAGCTTCAAATTCACCTTATAGATTATTGAGGCAATTTTTTTTTATCATTCTCATTTCTTTGTAGGCTACTTGAACTATGTCCTATAATTACTTCCTATGGTAACACTCTTGAAAGTGGCCTTATCCAATGCTTGGTGAATCAGGGACATGACCTTTTGGTCCTTCTTCTTTGTAAATTTTAAAAGATCATTATGGGGTTGTATTTGAACAATTGTATCTTTAGGAATCTAATGACTAATTTTTTTACAATATTCCTTGCATCTTGTGCACAAAATAATGTCCACAAAAAATGTACCAATTGTACAAATTATTTTTTATAAGCATTGAGACTTGGATGAGAATCATGTTACTGTTTCTAATATTAAGGCTCTCATATTACTTTTTTATTTATAAAGGAAAAAGAAAATAAATTCTTTTAAGAAAAGAATTATATAGAGGAATATTTTAACATAACACACTTTTATTATCATAAAATTACACTTGTAATGCCACTACTCAATAGACTCTATATATGACAGTAACTAAACAATTAAGTCAAAGCTCTTAATATTCTAAGGCTATTATTATATCCACAATGCTACACCAACCTCTAAGGTAGTGATCCAGATTTGCACTCCACGTCATGGAAGAACATGTTTGGACGTAGAAACGTCTATTTTAATTCGGTATTCCTTAATGACCTGTTTGGTTTGACTACTATAATAGATAAGGAATAAAATAGTTATTCTTAGGAATAGAATAAACTAGGTATTACTTTATTTGGTTTACTGCTAAAGAATTTCTATGTTAATGTTTGGTTTGAAAAACTAAATTTGGAATGACAAAGGAATAACTACTACTACTATTACTACTACTACATACTACTACTAATAATAATAATAATAATAATAATAATTTATTCTTATTAAATTCCTTATTATTAATAATAATTTTATTAATTGTATTTATTTTATTATTATTATTAAATTACTTATTTTTTAATAATTTTTAATTATTATTAATTTTCTTGTTATTGTTATTAAATTTCTTATTCTTATTAATTTAATTATTATTACTATATAGTCACAATTGTAATATAAAATAACAATAACGATATTGAAAATAAATATAAATAGGGCTTTAAATTGCTAAAAAGTTATTTAGTTGAACAAAAATTAAGTTTCAGCCATATTTTAAATAACTGGACAAAATATTTAAACTTCAACCTAACCTTCAATGTGTTGCAAGAAACCTTCTCATCCAACCAAGTCTTTAAGAAGGTGGAACAGTGAAAAACGCAAGCATTTGTGTAGGATGATCAAGAATTTTGCCTAAAGTAGTATCATTTTCATCATCTGTGAGCCCCTCTATCTCACCCAATGCACTATATAACTATTCAAGTCTTTGTTGAATATATATTTTAGTCCCAATAATTTTACACAATGTATCCCCAATCTGATTCATGGTATCACCCAACATCCTGGCAACAACAATAAGTGAATCTGCACAGTTAGCTTCTCTCGTATTATTTCTCCTTTTTTCCTCCTTTATGAAATATTTTTAACTTGTCTTTCAAGATTTGATGCATGAGGTTGGGTAAATGACTCATCTATATAATGCAAACCATGCTCATATTGAGCTTCACCACCTTCATTTGACCTACCTACATCTTCTTGCCTTTCCATTTCTTCAAGAATATATGCAACATTTTGTGCATCATTTTCAGTTGCACGATCTTCTCCATAAATCCCAGTCAATTCATTATAGACAGGAAAACTTTTCCTTCGAAATTGAACAGCATCTTTGTGACTCTAATAGGATGAAAAAAATCAATAATTTATATAAATGACAAGAAAGTAGTTAAAGAAAATCTTTAAAACAAGTTAAAAGTTCAATACTTATACTTAATAATCACATACATGATCTTCAGCAATGACCATCTTCCTTTCGGTATATTATCCAAATCTACTAGTATCTTTCCTTACCATATCATAAAGAATGCTTTACTCTTTCTTTAAAGTCTTAATCCTAGACTTTATATGAGGTCTGGCTTTTAAGTTTGAATTAAGAAGCTTTGTTGCTACCATTATTTCTAATTCATTGAGATACCTAGCTTTAAATCTCGTATCAGCATTGTACGTTCCCATATTATACAAATCAGCCAACATCCTCATCATAGTTCCACTTTCTTTTGTTCCTTTTGAACTTTGAGAATCAATAGTTGAAGGGGAATTCATCGACATACTTATCTAACAAATTAAAGCAATATTGATAAATTAAAAAATAAACATCATAATAAAGGAAGCATTCATAAATTCTTCATACCAATTAACATTAATGATGAGTAGCTTACAAAAACATTCATATAGTGTTCAATAACAATGTACAACATAAACAACAAAGAGTACAACAACTTACATAAACAATAATATAAAATATCCTAACACTCAAACATAATAGAACATTTAAAAATGTCAATTCTTATTTTGCCTAGATGTTCGTCATTCATTGAACATTTCGCGTGCCAATTCATTTTTCCAATTTGTCCAAGCATTAGTTGGGTCAATAGCAGTTATATACTCCTCCTCAACAACTAGATTAGTGTGAAAATAATCCCTTAAATCACTAGCCATAGGATCAAAACTCATCTTCTACCTAATAAAATTATGAAGCGAACAACAAGCTATAATAATTTGATTGTGCGTCTTTATTGGATAAAATGGTGGACTTCTAAGAATAACCCACCTAATTTTTAGTAACCCAAAATACCCCTCGATTATATTGTGCACAGTCGCATGTTTCATATTAAAAAATTCCTTTGCAGTTCTTGGTTGGTTCCTTTAACACCATTCATTCAAATGGTACCTTTGATCCCTAAAAAGTGCAATGAAGCCCTCACAATTTGTATAACCTACGTCAACTAGGTAATAGCAACTTATATAAAAAAACACTACATAAGTTATTCAATGTATATTATCTCATATACAAAATTTCAAACAACCTTTCTATATCATATAGTAAAGCTTACCATGAAGTACTTTTAGTACATGTCTCCTAATAATAGCATCATGAAGAACTCGAGCATCAACTACTGACCCTTCTTAACCAGGAAGTACATAAACAAATTGCATGTCAGGTGTGCACACACCGAACATATTTGTTACAATGTCGCCCTTATGAGTTCAAAATCGAGGCTTATCTTTAATTGAACATTAACCCTTATATGTGTCCCATCTAGAGCACCTAAGCAATTCTACAATTCAAATGAAATAAAAAATAATGAGGAACCTTAATCAAATTCACTATATTTTCTTATAAAAGTAATAGGATTATTATCTGTCTTAAACCACATCCACCGATAGCCCAAAGAGTTTGTTGGTATGGGCTCAGGTTTCCTAAACAAATGATCCTATAAATGCATCACTGCATTTAAAATATTATGAAAATACTAACTAATTGTCTCACCTGATCTTCTAAAATTTTTCCTAATAACTCCATTTGTAACATGATGAGCAATAATATATAAGAAAATTGTTACTTGTTCATCAATAAACATTTTTTTTGTTGACTTTAATCCTCCTATACTTTCTAGCATTTCACATAGTTTTAAAAAAGCTTGTCTATTCAACCTATCCATTGAAATACATGACTCATCATTGTCATGCACAATTTGCCTCACATAATCTCGATTTGCATAAAAATTTAGAAAATAACTTCTAACCCTTGGTCTATAACTATATAAAGAAGTCTTTGATGCCAACAAACTCAATAAGGAACTAACAACATTATACAACTGCAATCATACAATCAAGATAGCCACAATCTTTTTTGTTCTTTCTGCATTTCTTTGTAAACTTAAACTAAAATGAGCCATGACTGCAAAAAATAAAATTTCTAATGTATTTACATAAATTTGTTCAAACAATCTACAATTTAAAGGAACAACCATGAAATAATTCAAAATAGATGAAGGCATAAAGTGGAGTAAGAGAGAAAAGAGAAGATAATATTTCCAGAGTTAAAAAGAGGGGATTATAGAACATAAAAATCAAAACTTAAAACAAACAGTTTAAATGAAACCCTAACTCAAATAACCCAACACCAACTTAAGGAAGATAGAAAGAAAGGCAAAAGCATAATAAGCATAATGACCTTACTAGTTAAGGATAAGGAAATGCATTCATATCTTGATTTTGGTTACAAATCTTTGTGTTTTGATCCAAACGTGAGATAAATTGAGTACAAATGGTGTGAATATTGCATGAATATTAATTAGATTATTTTGTGAATTTTACATATAAGTTGAAGGGAAAGTCACGCAAAGTTGTATGAAAAGAGAAATTAAAAATTTAAAAAGAAAAAAAGTGGTGACAAATGTCACCACCTCACGGTAGTGATAAGTCACCACCTTTAAGGTGGTGTGACTATCTTAAATGTTAGTCATGCACGGTGGTGACTAGCACATGACTAACATTTAAGTTAAATGCTAGTCACAGGGGTGACTTAATTAGTCACCCCCATGCATGGCTAGTGACTTAAATAGTCACCTTGTGCAAATTCGTGAATACTAAAATGAAACAAAGGATTTGAAGTATGCTTGAAGTAAATGAAGTTTTGAAACTTACATATTTTCTTTTTATAGTTTAACATAAACATAATTGTCATACTAAAGCATTTTAAGAATTTTTAGTGACTTGTTTCAATTGCTAATAACACCATTTATTCAATATTCAATTTGAAGTTCACTAAAATTAAGTTAAGTTATAATATGCTATTCTAAAGAAGTTAAGTTATGCAGTAGTGGTTTACATCACAACAGTTACTTATGTATCCATCTAATATCCCTTTACATATATGCTGCTATATATATCCTTTTACTTATACTTGAGACTATGTAATGCTATATATGCCTTACATTTATTTCTTTTCAACATTAAGTCTTATTCTTCATCTTCATATCTAAAAACCAACAACAATTTATCAATGCTCCAACAAGTTTGTCGATGATGAAATTCTATTAAGACCAGTAATAATCTTCTCTCTGAAGATGATTAACAAATTTTCCTATCTTCCAAAAAATGAACATAACGCAGGAAATTAGTCTCTCCAACTACATTCATACCACATATAGTCTATTGAAAGAAATAAAAATTTTGTCAATGGTTAAATTCGTTTATTATTAATTTTAACTATTAGTGGTCTCCTCTTTTAGTTTTTGCTCTAATGTAAATCTATCTGGGGGCAAACTCTTCTAGTTAGTGCCATAATCCAAATAACGCAAACACTGTATAATCCATGTTAATGTTACACAGATAACACATCTTTAACATAATTCATACCACCCAGATAACTCAAACACCCTTCAATCATATCAATTAGCAATTAACACGTCCCAAGTAGTTCAGATGATTTTTCACTCCAACTTCAAACAAATTGATTTTAAACAACTCATAGATAATGAGTGGCTAAGGTACAATGATTGATGGAAGATGGAGATTGTAGATAAGCACATTCACAACTTTGCGCATCAAACAATCGAATTGCTTTTGCAAACATAACAAGCTAGATCCATGATCATGATTTAGAAAAATGATAAACAAAAGACTTGTGCCCTCTACCAGCATTTGGTTTCCTTCTACAAATGGGTCAAGTTGGGTTTACAAAAAAAATGAAGAAAAAAGCAATTATTGGCGATAAATGTTAGGATAAAAGTTGTCCTGACTGAATCAATACAGCGGACAGAGAAATGTTGGAGAAAATCGACGATAGCATGAAGAGCAAGAGCTAGAGAATGTAAATGAGACCGGACCAGAGAGAGGAGAAAAGAGGCGAGCGAGGGAGAGAGAGCCGCTGGGCGTAAGTGAGACTAGACGAGATGATGATGTTACGTGAGTGAGAAAGAATCGTGGAGAGAGAGGACGAACTTGTTGCTGTGTAAGTGAGAAAGTATTGCAGGAGGAGAGGACAAAATTGTCAAGTTAAACAATTTATTGTGTTGACCTATTCTAGACGTGTGTTAAATAGGTAAAGATACGGGTTAGTTATCTTTATCTATTCTTTGATATCTAAGAATTACTAACACAAAAAATGATTATTGTGCAGGCTTTTATTAACCAAATAAAGAATTCCTAATTATTAAAAATTGACGGGTAATTCAATAACTAAACAGGCCGTAATAGTTTATTGTTGAAATCTAGTAAAAGGTACATTTTTAAAGCTTGCGAGCACAATTTAATGGATAGACAGAATTCTCCTCGGTTTTTGGAGGTTGAGTTGAGAGACGTTATCCTTATCAAAGCTTAAAGAAAACAAATACAAGCCACCCAATTCGCTGGAACCAAAATCAATGTAGAAAATCATTGGAGTGTTCTCGCCCCTTTACCAACATTCCTTAACTGTTTTGACTCGCTTCCATGGAAACCTTACTTTCCTCTCATTCTTTCTCTACTTTCAACAACCCTAAACCTTCTCCTCCAAAATCCCATTTGATAACTCTCCAAGCAAAACAACTATCCGTCTCTCTTAGTAAAGGCAATGCCTTTAGCCTCAAAAGACACACTACTCAATCATCACAGCCTGCTTTCCCATTACCCACTAGCTGTTTTACTCACGTCCAACAAGGCCTGACAGCTCTCGCTCTTTCCCTAGCTCTCAGCTTTACTCCACTTTTACACACTGGGGATGCAATAGCGTCTGAGTTTGATGTGCTCAGTGAGGGGCCACCAAAGGAGTCGTATGTATTTGATGATGCTGGAGTGCTCAGTCGTGTAACAAGATCGGACTTAAAACAGCTATTGTCCGATTTGGAATCAAGAAAGAACTTCAGAATTAATTTCATTACCGTCAGGAAGTTAACTGTAAGTCTTTTAGTAATTTAGTATAGCAAGAAAGAATTTTCAGTGTCACGTTCTTTTGTTGTAAGAAGAGATTGTTAGTTATCATTCTAAGAAGAGATTGCAGAGGCATGCATGTTTTCAACTTGTCAAATGTAAGCGCTTTACATAGCAGCAAAAGTGCAGTATGCGCAACTAGGGGGTCCTTTTTCTTTCATGTTATGCATGTAATATCTATCATACAGGAACTGAAGTTTAATTTGAAGAAGTGTGGATTGCTTAAAAAACCACCGAGTTGAATTATAATAAAATTAATGAAAGTTAAGAATTTGTTGCTCTATGTTTCTCGTTTGTTTTTCCACTTTGTTGATGGTGAATATTTACTGAACTGGTCGCAGAGCAAAGCTGATGCTTTTGAGTTCGCTGACCAAGTTCTTGAGAAATGGTATCCAACTGTTGAGGAGGGAAGCAGCAAGGGAATCGTTGTGCTTGTAACCAGCCAAAAGGAAGGGGCTGTAACAGGAGGCCCTGCATTTGTCCAAGCAGTTGGAGAAGGCATCCTGGATGCCACTGTGTCAGAGAACCTTCCTGGTAACTATTTTCTTACTTTATTTTCAAGTTGGTCCACCTGCTCTTTCTTTTACTTTGGATACTTTGATCAGTTATTAAGTTCTTATTATGAAGAGTTATCTCTAAAAAGAGGTTCACGAGAAGAATGGCTCAGTAGGGTGCCCAATTTTAAACTATTGAAGGCATAACCAGGAAGTATCTAGGAAAAGGTAACAGCAGGACATCATTTAGATGCATTACGTTCAAGGAAACCTTTGATCTGGGGTAAATTGTTCCATCATCTGTTAGCTTCTTCATTACATTCCTCATGTTCTTGGATTTCTGAACTTTTCGGCAATATAGGGAGGTTAATTAGGATGAAACAGTTACAAATGGTCGAATTTCTGAAAATCCTTCTCAAATCAATTCTGATGAACTTAGTCTACTCCTAATCTATGGAGGGCTTTCTGACATAAATTTGAAGAAACCTAATGTCATGATAGGACCCACCCCAGAGTCTTAGCTTTTATTGTTGTTCAATTCATTCTGAAAGATACCACTCAGAAGTCGTGTCTAGGTTTGTACTACTTGTATGCTACACTTGGAAGAAACTAAGGCAGATTTCTGCAAACTCACAAGAAACCAGACTTATATCTATTGTGGCTTCAGCAGTACGCAGTAAATATCCCTCAAAATTGGTATGATCCCTTATTCCAGATATAGTTGACTATTGTAATAAACGGAAAGAAATACTTTACCTGAGGATCTCTAGGAGGCAGTGAACAATATATAGTTTTGGTGTCTGTAGTCTTTTTCACTTCTATGTTAGAGAGAAAAGTTTGATTCCTTGCAAACAAAAATCTCATTTTAGTTGTTCATGAAGCAATTTTCATACTACTGAAATGTCATTAAACTCAAAGATGAGAAGTCACAGGTTGATTGTGTGGATTTATGCTGCCTATGTTGTATTATTAAAGGGTCATTGATCTTAAATGAGAAAATATAGGCAGAAGATCTATAGAAAGTGAAACGTGCTGCTTGTTGATTAGGTCATGGAAGTCATATTCAGTGAGCTATTTGTGCTTTCTTTGGCAGTCTTGGCTACAGAAGAAAAGTACAATGAAGCCATTTTTAGTACTGCCAAAAGGTTAGTGTCTGCAATTGATGGACTTCCAGATCCTGGAGGGCCGAAGACTAAGGACAACAAACGAGAATCAAACTTCAAGACCAGGGAAGAGACGGAAGAGAAGAGGGGACAATTCACTTTAGTGGTTGGAGGTTTGCTGGTGATTGCTTTTGTGGTTCCCATGGCACAGTACTATGCTTATGTTTCCAAGAAATAGCTATAGTTGCCTTCTTCCACTTGTCTCTGACCCTATACTTCAATTTACTATAAATATGGTAAGATAAAATTGTTTAGAAAAATTGAAATCAGTGGATGAGTACAGATTTTCGGTTCAAGTTTGTAATGGTAATGCAACTAATGCTGATTTTATTTATTATAACTTTGTCTCAAGTCAAATAGTTAAAAGATTCCCAACTTGCAGTTTCTGAATAACCAATTTCCAGTCACATGGTATAGAAATTGTAACTTAATTTTGGTAATAATTTCCTGTTAGTTCCACAGCCATTTAGGTATAAGATCATATGAACTTGAAATGTGGGGAATAGTTTAGTTGTCGTTTGTTTGTTTGATTACTGAACTGAATATGGATGGAATTAAGTTCATTTCAATTACAAATAATGGTAAATAAGCTGTTAGACCTACATTAATGCAAAAAGCCAAAATGATGTAATCACGATGCACTGAACTTGAGATTGAGAAGCAAGGGCATGTTGTCTGAAAAAGGCGGAATCAGTAAGCTTTCCAGTGAGTAATTGTGACTGGCAGCCTGATCCCTGATTCCATCCCAGTTTACACATTCGGTAGTAAGTACTGTCGTTGCATGCACTGGTTCTTTCTCAAACTGTAACTTTCATCAGTAAACTATCCCCTTATGACAGATTAGCAGGCCATACTAACCATGTCAAAAGGAATTGCCAATCAGGTTTGAATTTATTGAATCAGCATATTGGCCTCGCAGGGATGTTCAGAGATCATGACTCTGCAGATTGAGAGGTTTGCCAGCTATATCATTCTGCCCCACATCAAACATGTAGAGATCTTGGCAAAGAAATCTTCATCTGGGAGATATTTATCAAGTTTTTTAATCAGCGAGAAAGACGCAAAGACATCTACAGAGAATTTTACACCCAACTAATTATGGTACCAATCATTTGGTCTAGATTATCAATTATTGCACATTGGCTAATAAATCGGAGGAAATGATTCATTTGGAGTCGCTGATAAGTTACATCCTTTACGAAAATTGGGTATCCCTTTCCCTGTCGACTCCAAAATTGGAATTTAGGAATGGAGGATGCATTGCATCCGCTGTAAAATGAAGATTTGAACAGACGAAAGGATAACAGAATCATTCAAAATCTTGCTATTTTTAAAACCGAGGACAGAAACAAAAGGGGAATACAGAAACATGTACTATTGATCGATAGAAGTAAACGGTTAAGCAGTAAAAATCAAGAATTAGGGTTTACGAAGAGTGATTCATAGCAGAATACGAGAATTAAGAAACAGAAATGAGGGAGCGTTTGAGAGAAAAAAGCGGTTGATTAATTCATTAACTCCGTTTCTTCCCGACTTCCAATGGTGACGACAAGTTTAGTCGTTGATTCTTCTTAATCATTTATTGATATTTTATGCATAACGTTTCACGTCTACTCTGTATTATTGTCACAACTAGTTAACAAAGCTACGTCAGCAATAATTGCGTTTACTTCATCTTCTTCCTTCGTAATTATCTCATCTCCTGTCATTTTCCTCCCCTCAAGAACCTTATCAAAAGGTGTAATTATTTTTAATCGTGGATTTATATGTGCATAATTGTATATAAAAATTATCATACAAAGTTGAGCCTAATTAATTAAAGTGGTCTAATATGCTTATGATATTTTGAACTTCATGCATCTATTTTAAATGTGGGCTTTATTTGTGTTGAAAATGAGTTTATAATTTTTAGTTTTATGATGGACCAAATTAAAAATTAGAGAAATTAGATTAGAGTTTTACCCTAATATAAGTAGTTATGGTCTCAAAATTAAATGTACGTTTACTTCTTTCCTGACATCCCATTTTCAGAGAAAAAACAGAGAGTTGAGGAAAACTAAAAAAAAAAAGGCTATGCTTTAATTTGGAAGACAAAACCACAAGAATTCAATGTAGATTTCACAATGGATTCAAGTATGCTCCTGCTTTTATTTTATTTTTGATGATTTGATATGAGTGGATCCTATTTTTACAGGGACTAAAACTCAACAAGTAGTATAAGAGCTTTGTTCATAATTAAGTCATCAAGAATGGTTATTTTTTTGTCTTTCTTATCGGAGTTTCTTTCGTTTCTTTTCTTTAGATCTGGTTATTGGCATATATACAATTATGTTTCGGTGGTCTCATGGTTTTAGATCTTATTTTTAGTAAATGTATACGGTTCTAACTCTTTGATTTGTAAAGTAACAGAGTGTTTGGAATGGTATAAATTGAATTTAATCACAACATTGAATTCAATTCAGGTGTTTGGAAACAGAAAAAAGGGGATAAGTTCAATTCATACATGAATTGAATCCCATCATCCTTTATAAATTAAATTCACTTAAAAAAGTATCGGAATTGAATTACGAACTAAGACTTTAATTCTTCTTTCGAATGTTGAAAATATCCTTCCAATAATATCTATCTAACCCTACCATATATCTGTTCACCTCAAGCAGCCCCTCTCACCTCAAACAGCCCCTTCCACCAAGAAACGAAACAACAACACCTTCTCCATGAATTAGCACCTTCCATCATATCCAGGTTTTCCCTTTTCCTTGTTCATGGGTGTTTTTTTTCTTTTTTTTATAATCATCGTTTTCTTTTAGATCCATAATTCGATTTAGCTTCTCCTCTCATTTTCCCATTCTGTTTATATTCTTTTGCATTTCTCGAATTTTTTTGTTTGTTTTTTGGGCTATATTTTAAGTGAATCTTGTTCCATTTGGGATCTTGAGGGAGAAATATGTTGAAGTAGGAAGGTAGAATATTATGATGTAGAACTCGAGAGAATTGGGTTTATAGATTTATATGCATCAATCACCTAGGAAGCAAGACCATAAAAAGAAGGGGGAAAAAAGAAAAAAAGAAAAACTAACACAAGAGAAAACGATTTTATATCTTCTTATCACAGGAAGACATGTTAAACTTGTTATGATATTATATAATTTGGAGTGAAATTTCAAAAACTGATAGTGCCTTGTAATTGTCAACGCAAAAGAACTACTGCTCGTTCATGCATTTTTAAGCTTCCAAATTATAATAGTTTTCTATTGTCTTCATAACTCGGTCTAACCTAATATCATTTGCAATCAATTTTTTCTTTTCATTTTAATAATGAACTTTTTTGATGATATCACTTATAATGAAATTGATGCTTATATCTTGCTCTATGTAAGTGTAAACGTTTATTATTTAATAAGATTATTTTTTAGTCAAGAGTAAAAATGTCATATGAAATAATTGAATTCATTTTGATTGTGTTCCAAACAATGTAATTGAATTCAATTCTAATATTACTAGGTTTGTTCTAAACAGTGTAAATTGAATTCAATTCAATCTCATTAATGTAATTGAATCCAATTTGTTAATGAATTCAATTCGAAGATTTCTAAACACCCTGTTAACATTTTTCTTCTCTTTAGCACTGGAGTCAGTCAAATCAATATACAACAAGCCCCTGAATTGACTAATGGGAATTAAAACAAAGGAAAGGCAAATCCATGCCCATGCATAGACCACTTGTATACCTAGATTACATCCCATTCAAAGCATTTTGATAGAAAAAGAAACCTCTATCAAGTTGGCTTATTAAATCTTTGTCGAAGACAACAACTTTCTTCCATATGTTAAGTCAAAACTTGAAAATAAGCTAAAAATAAAGAAAATTTCCTATTCCTACTCTCGTAAATGTTCAACTTATGACTATTTCATTATCATTGCTAGGCAATACTCGTAATGCTCAACCAAATAGGAATTAGGATAAGAGTCAAGACCAAAGGTCGACAAAACCAATGTATAAATCAGTCTTCATAATTAAAAAAAAAAGAAAGTTAACTACTCCAAACAGAGAAGGACTTCCTAAAGCTGATATACATCATAAAATTTTGCAAATCTACTGACATACTAAAACACTCAGTCGCACTTTGGTCTCAACATTTTTATAATACTTTAACATAACTTCTAATCAGTATTAAAAAAGCATAAAGCTTTCAAATTTGTAACTAAGGAGTAGTTTTTTGGAGTTTTAACCTTATTCCCTACGAAAATTCTCAAATTCTTCCAAAAAATGCCTTTGATATACTTACACCCTAGCCCTTGCATCTCATCATACTCACATTAGCACAATATGTGAAAGCACCAAATGGTACGATACAAGCAAACACTAGTATATTTACCCCGTAAAAATTTCATAGAAAACTATAAGTTAATAACAATTAGTGCAAATCCTGAATTTTTATTAGGGGAAATACAAGTGTACATAAGCGTTGTATTATGTCTAAAATCCTAATCCCTAAGGTGATGCGACCTAATTCTAAACTAATGGAATCAACTCTCTTTCCATCCATCACTTTTGATTTGTGACAACGATTAAGGCTCCCACGAGACTTTATTTTTATGGCTTGAGGTCATTTAATTGTTGTTTGCAATCATCTCGATGATCAAAGGGATGACGGATTAGTTTATGTCTCGTAACCAATTGGATCATTGTAGTTAAATGATATAATTATATCTTGTACATATTTTAATTTATATAATAAAGGTCCATGAGATAAATATGCATTAAAAAATGAAGTTATAATGTGATTATAATTATGAGATTCATATTTCATTTATGTACTATCCCTAATTTAATCCTAGTCTTGTTCTGTTAATAATAGACATTAATAGAACATAAAAGGTTAACATATGTTATATTATTTCTTATAAAGGAAGTAATTGATCTCGTAGACTAAAGTATAAAGATATTTAAATAAATATGCGGGTGTTTATTAGAGAACAAGTTTATTGAACTAAATTCATATTAAAATTTTATTTTAAACATTGCTTGTATGTCTATGAAACTGTTCATTGTGATAATTGTATAAGTGATCATATAACCTAAGATCTTCAAATTATCTAATATAGTAATTGCTATGTTCTGATACTACTTGCTACTTATTTTAGTCAAAGATAGCTCAGCCGATAGTCATTGGATATAGTATGAATTATATAGAAGTAACTGTGTGATAATAAAAGATTTATCACCCTAAAGTGATTAGAAGAATGTTCTATTGTTCACAATTAGTATAAATTTGGGAAATCTTTAGCCAAGGTGGAATAATACTTTATAAAATAATTTAAAAAATCATGGAATGACAATTTGTAAGATAATTTACAAATATCTAGGAATGACACTTTGTAAAACAACTTACAAATGTCATTAATTGAATCTATGTGATTGAACTTAAATAGATTAGATATTAATTTCATGCTTTATATCTAATCAAAACATTATATAATAAAAGCATTAAATTATGCATGAAAAGGTTAGTCAAAATTATTTTGACATTTCTAAATATTTGGGTAGCTATGATGTGTTGCTAGATGTCAACCTTGATCTATAGATATAAATTGTTTAATTAGAGAATTAAAAATAAATTAAAATAGTTTAATTTATCTAATCATAAATATAATGTAGGGTTATAATTCATATTCATTGCTAATATATTTAAGAGCCTAATGAGTCACACACAAAGAATGAGTTGAAGAGAGAAAAGTTTTTTTTTTATTAAGTTGGACTTGATTAGATAATGGATCCTTCAAATTAACTTATGTCTCTAGGTTCAGCTCTAACCACTATTGGTTCAACTCATACCCCCTGCAATTTGCACCTCTACTAGTTTCTAACAATGTCAATACTTCAAATATCAGGAAAACCTAGGTGCAAGTTGGAAGTAATAACATTCCTGATGCAAAGTTGAGCTATTATAGTCTGAGTAAAGTAAAGGAATAACAATAGGCCTCATCTCCCATTCAAGTTTCGATTGCAGGACCAAAGAAATGACGCTCTACACTAATAGGTTTATTCACTAGTGAGAGGATTGCTTTTCTCATGAAGGAGCAGTGGGCTAACACAAATAGGAAACAATATGGCTTACTGGATATTCTTATCAACAGTGATGACACCTTCTTTTTTAAGTTCACAAAAAAAAAGAAGCAACAACTAAAGTACTTGATGTTGGTCTTTGGCATCTCCAGAGTAAAGTAAACCAAGTTTATTGCAATTTTGGATTCCCGGCATGAAAATTAAAGAAATTAAGTAAGAAAACATAGCTTTATATATCATCATTCATAAAGTACCCTAAGAATATTGGACAACAAATGGATTAAGCTATCTTGCAAGCTACATTAGAAAAACTATTTGCATGGATCAAACTACAACTGAGGTGTTTAGAATTAATTTTGCCAAATTATATGTTCTGGTCAGCTTAATGGCTCACTTGCCTGATTTTATCCCCATTATAAGACTAAATGAGCAACTTGAAACCATGGAAGATACTTTTAAAGTCACTTATGCATGGAAATATGAAAAATGAGGGTGCTAAAATGAGATGGACTCCTACTCAAAAGTTGTTTATGACAGACATATATGATGAGCTGGAGAAAATTGTTGAAGTTGAAGTTACTGATCCCAACAATGAAATAAAATAGATAGTAGAAGTTACACCTTTAGTAGGGAAAAAAGGACAAGAGTTTTCAATCTTGACTGAACCAACAGATATTACAACAAACTTAAAGTAGTTGATTTTAGAAGAAGTTAGTCCAACCACTCCAATGCAGGAGAAAACAGAACAACAAATTGAGAACCAAGATGAGGAGACTCATATATTTGAAAAATAATTTGAAATAATACAAAAGAGGAAATCAAGTAGGAAAAAGAAACTACCTACTCAAAATTACAAAATATGAAAATTGCAACTTGGAAAATTCCTACTAACAAGTTACTTATTAGAGACCTAATTGTTGAGAATAAACTATCTTCTCGCTATTTTAGAATCTAGAATTAGAGGTAGGAATGGTGACATTTTGAAATTGTTAAGTAGTGAGTGGCTACAGTTAGCAAACTTCAATGACCATTATAGTTGCAGAATTTTGGTGTTCTATAATAGCAAATTTGTTGAATTTTCTCAATCATGCATTACTAAGCAATTAATCCTTGATGATGTCTACAAATCAGCAAATATGCCTTGTCTATTTTCCTTTATTTATGCTTACAACGATGGCTATCAAAATAATCAACTATAGAGTGGAATTAGGAGATTATATTCTCACATTTAGAAACCATGCCTACTCATTGAAGATTTCAATGCCATTATTTCATCAAATAAAGTGGAAGGGGTTCATGCTAATAACACTCCTTGTTAGGAGTTAAAATATTGCCTTGCTAATGTTGAGGTATATGATATAGCCTTTGGGGGAATTTTATATATATGGAGCAAAAATCAATAGGATAATGATCTAATCAGGAAAAAATTGGATAGCAGTCTAGCTAAACTTAAATGGTTCAAAAATTTCCAAACAACTTTAGTTTATTCCCTAATTCTTGCCTATCAGACTACTCTCCTATAATCACTACAACAAATTTTGTAAGGCTCAAATTTCCTTTCAGATTTAACAATTTTTTGATTGATATACTGCGACTTGAAGACGCAGTATAGAATGGTGACACTAATGAGGTGCATGGATCTAAACAACATAAATATATTAAAATAATTATTATAACTAAACAATGTCTCAAGCTTTTACATAGAGAAAATGTTGGAAACACTTATCATCTTGTTGCAACTTCCAAAAGTACTCTAGCCTTGATATTTAGAATGAGTTGCATAAAAATCCACATTGTATATTATTTATGGAAAAAAGAAAAAGAAGCAACGGTTAATCTGTCAAAGGCTCTTTTCTTTAACTTCTCATTTATGACACTGAGATCTAAAATTGAATGGCTAAAAGGAGGGGAAAGAGGTTCTTCATTCTTTCACAGAACTGTGATATCCAAAAAAAGCTGCAAATAGAATTTACAGTATAATGGTGAACAATCAAAACATATCCAATTAAGGAATGCTGAAATAATAAGCCTATCATTATTTTTATACTTATATGAAGCACTTACCAATGAAAAAAATCCTCAATTGAAGTGCTGGAAAGCATCATGTGTAGAAGTATAACATCACAAGAAGCTGCAATGCTTTCCAAACATGTTAACGGATAAGATATTGATCAAAATTTCAAAACTATGAATCCTTACAAAGCACCTAGGCCTTATGGGTTTAATATGCTCTTTTTTTACCAAAACATGGCCTCTCATCAAAGAAACGTTATAAGATGTTATTCTAGAATTTTAAGAAAAAGAGGATGCTTAAGGAGTTCAAGGGAAATTTCATAATACATTCCCAAAGGTGGTGAAGAAAACATTTTGGTGATTTCAAACCTATAGCCTTTTATAACTCAATCTATAAAATTGTTTCAAAAATCTTGGTAGAAATATTGAAGGAAGTCTTAATTAATCATGTGGAAAGTACTCAAGGTGATTACTTACTTAGTAGAGAGATGTGAGACAACATTTTACTTGTGTAGGAGTTTATGAAAGGATATTCCAAGAGGAAAGCGGGAAAAATTTCATACCAAAAATTGATTTGACAAAAGCATATGACAATACGATTAGAATTTTCTTTGCAATATTATGAGAGCATTAGATTTCCCAATGTGTTTCACGGAATAGATGACTTATTGTTTCATAACTCCATCATTCAGCATCCTCATCAATAGAGAGCCCACTTCCTTCTTCAATAGCTCTAAAGGTATTAGACAAGGCAATCTTTCTTCTCCTTACTTATTTTCCGTTGTCATGGAGGTTTTCAGTAGACTCTTAAAAAGAATTGTGGAAAGAACCAAACATTTCAAATATCATTCCATGTAAACTAAATTGAGGATCACTGACCTCAATTTTGCTAATGATCTAATTATCCTCACTAGAGTGAATAGAAATTCATTTACAGTTGTAATAGTGGCCATTAAAATCTTCTTTAGATGTTTTGGCGTCCCAGTTAACACTAATAAGTGCTCCCAAAAGTGCTATGGATCATTTATAACACATCACTAGATTTAGATAAATGTTTTTACCATTCACTTTCCTTGGAGTACCAATAACAACATCTAAATTGAGCTATGGGAGTTTTAGACCTTTGGTGAGCAAGATACAAGCTAAGATCACAGGATGGAACATGAAGGTTTTATCTCTAGTTAGCAAAACTCATTCATACTTAAAGTTTGGGCTCCTAAATTTTTTATTTAATTTACTCTTTATAGTTAGAATATAGTCACTTTTAACTCTTTATATTTCAGTAAATGGAGACTAATTAGTAAGCATATGAGCAATCACCTAAAGAATGATTAAAGGTAGTCAAGTTATTTTTTAATTATTCTTTAAGGAATTATTCAACTTTTGATCTAAAGAGTTGCTAAAAAATATGGAATGGAATTACTCAACCATAATTTTACTTAGCATAGGAGAATGTAGGTTGAGGATTAATCTTAACATGATTTTCTAGATTAATAGGTATTTCAGAGCCCCTTACTAAATTTTTATTCACTTTCTTAATGCTTACAACTTCATTCAGTACTTCCAAATTATCTCTTAGTGCATCCATATCATTATCCAAATCCATTACCTCACTATAATCACCAGTTTTGAAGATTTTATTCCATTGTAGAACTTTATGAGAAGTTGAATGTCTCCATTGGTAAGTAATTTAAATGTAATACTTATATAAATCACCATCTTCATTCATTTGCATTAGTAGGATGAAATCTAGTAAAGTTTAAGTAGCATCATTCAATACTCAAACTCTATCATAATTAATTCTTTTAAAGGTGGAACTTACCTAATTCATCCTTTTTGGTTTACCACTAAAAGTAGATATGTATTTTAAAAAATATATTTGTTACTAAAATGGTAAAGACCATTTTCAAGCACTCTTTGTGCTTTCAGATTTGGGGCTAAACTTAAAGATGAAGTTATCTTTTTTTAGAGATAAGAACATTTGCTAAACCAAAGGTTTTCATGCTTTATAATCCTAAGCATTAAATGGAAAAAAAGCTAGTCTTTTGTCAACAAAGAAACCAATAAGAGATGAGCTTTATTTAGTCATACCATCTTTAAGTACCTCCACAAGGGGACCAATAACAGGATGCCCATTTCTACTAGTTAGAGGAAAAAACTATAATATGCTATTTTAATTATGGTACTGTGTGATGTGTTGTACGTGCATTTTATAAAGTATGCTTTATTTATAGTATAATAGAGTAATTTAAGCATTTAAATGTATTATTGAAGTTATAACGGAGATCACGGATAGACCATAAATAGTTTTAGCTCGATTGGAAATTTTTAAGAAATTTTTCTAAAACTCCAAAAAAAATATGGAATGAGTCCAAACGAGCTTTAAAAGCTCCAAAATGTTCTTTGGAGATTTAGTACACTTTTGACTGAAATTTAGACAATTTTAGTGATATTTAATTATTTCTGGATTTAATCTAAAATTCTTCCGGACAATTAAAAAAGTTTCCAAACAATTTCAAAATACAATGACAAGCTTCAAAATTAGGATTGGAGTCTTTAGGAATTGAAATGGGTCAAAATGGATGTTGTTTTAATAGAATTCGAGTAAGCCAAAATTATTAGACTAAAATGCCCTTTTTAGAAAATAAAGGATATTGATGTTTGTAAACCCATTAGAAAGTTTTAAAAGCATCCAATCAATAAGTATTGATCCTAATTAGAGTATTTCATGGTCAATTTGATGATAAGACAGTTGTGAAATATTTTTGAATTTTAATTCGGTTAGTAGGTGAATTAAACTCATTGAAGGGAAATTTGGTTTTTTTGTATAAAAATGGTGTTAATGGATTAATGAGTCACACTTAATGACTAATGAGAAATGACATGTGTGTGATGAGTCATTAGAGATAACCAATGAGAGAATGACGTGTGTGTGATGAGTCATTAGAAATAACCAATAGGAAAGTGAAATGTGTAAAGCATTAAAGAATATAAAAAGCATGAATTAAGACATAAGTTGCTTCATTTGGTGAGTTAACGTGAGAGTAGTCATGAGAGAGCAAAAGTGAAAAACAAAAGAAGAGAGACCAAGGAGAAACGTCGACCAAGGAGAAGAGGAAGAAGAGGGAACCGATTTTTCATAGATTCGGAGTGGAATTTGGAGAAATCTTGATCAAGTCTACGTGTTTATCCATTTACCCAAGAGATTGAAGGACAAAGTGGTAAGTTTTCCTAGCTTAAACTACTAGTTTTTGTTGGTCTTTTTAACAGGATTAATGGAGGTTTTTGACTTGCAATGGAGTAGAAGGTTGAAATCAAGAAAGTTAACCAAGAAATCAAGCTTGAAAGAATTGGTGAAGGTTAGGTTTTTTTTATTAAGGTTTCTAGTGTGATATGATCCAAAATGCTATTTTTGATGTTTTATGATGTTCATAATAATTTGCATTTGAATTTAGATTTGGTTTTAGTTGAATTTCAGCCAAGGGTGTATGATTATGTAAAAAATTTGTTAATGAGATTTTACGGCTTAAATGTGTGTATTAAAATGTCATGGAAGGGGATTTGGATTGGTTTTAAGTGTTAGAAATCAAATGGAAAGTTTAGTGTAAAATATATTAAGTTTAGCCTTAAGAGAATTTTGGGTATAAAAGTATGGTTATGATGTAATGACCATGTGAATGGGATTAAGGATGGTCATTAAGTATAATTATTAAATGAAGTGTTATTTTATTATCTGGAAAAAATTAATATATGGAATGTATGTGGAAAGTAATGCAGTTGAAATGGTTTATGGTGTATTTAGTTGAAAAATGTGTTAAGGAGTTAAATGTATTTGTAGTAGGTTTTCGAATCGAAAAACAAAGGCAACTAAAGGATTTCAAAGTAGTGAAAAGGAAACTAGCAAGTTGTGAGCATATTTTAATTATTTTATATGACTTAATTTTTTGCAAAGGAATTGATGACATGTAATTTTAAATTATGCATTAAATTGAATGATTATGAATAGAAAATGTATGAGCTGAAAATAATTGATTTCGAAAATAAGATGAATTGAAAATGTATGAGTTGTTTTTGCCTATGGAACACTACTAGGCTTTATACATGTTATTATATAGGTCAGAATATTGGATCATGCATGGCAATGTTGGAGGGCCTCTAGAATTATTAGCGGAAAAAGAAAAAGAGAATGAGTCTGTTAGCAAAGTGTTTCTGTCTCCCTCTGCAAGTATGGAGTATATAAAGTTCTAGTCAAAGTTGTTACGAGTAAGCAATGACGAATAGGCTCCATAATTACCAATTTATAATGATTAACATATTACAGGTAAGCGATGTAAAATCAACTTTATAAATAATAGTTAACCAGTTGCAGGTAAGCAATGCAGAACTGACTCTATAACTACTGATTTATAGCGGTTAACCTATTGTGGGTAAGTGATGTACAACTAGTTCTACAAATAATGGTTAACCGATCGCGGGTAAGCAATACATAACTAACTCTGTGACATTATGCCCAGTGTATGGTGTGGTAAAGAAACTAATAGTAGGCTATGTTGAGTAAGACAATTCATGACAATAATAATGCCGCCATTATTTATTTTAAAAGTAATTTATGAGGCATTGTATGTACCATTTCTAATGGATGGCTTATTTTTAGTATAAAATTTTTCAGAAAAACTTATTGCCACCATTATTTATTGTTTAAGGAAAATGGAAACTTTTATGTTATGAATTCAATTTCAAAAAGCATTTAGAAATAGTAATTCAGAAAAAAAATTGAAATTTTGTTTTACGAAGTGTTATTTTATTACCAAATCTTATGGCGCACGAATCAATTTTCATGGCAATTATCTTACCATAAGCTTTATTATTGTATGAGAATATTTGAGTTATGTTGTTATAAAAGGTTTCATTTTCAGTAAATAATTAACACTTATTTAGCTCGTTTAGCTCACCCTTATTTTTATGTTTTTAAATAAACTACACCAAGTATGCATACAAGTGGTATAGTAGCTAAGATCGCCCTAAAAAATTAGTTGTGCTGTTAGGTGTTGTTGTGTTTGTCATGTTTTCTATGTATGTGTTTTCAAGAAATTGGCTTAGTTACTTATATATATGGTTTAAATTACTTTGGAAAGGTTTAAAAATGTGATCTTGTAATATTTTTAGGATTGTAAAATGTTAAGAATTATTTATTTGTGGTTTCTGTGATGTGGACCTGAGGTCTTATTCTAAAAGTTGAGATAATATATGAAATACTATAAGTGTTTTAATCATTTTATCCACGTTTTTGAAATTTGGGAATCTTAGAAAAGAAGTCGTATATTGTCATATTTTTATAAAAAAATATCCACTATTTTTGCACTTTTAACTTTTAAAGTATAAAAGGTTTTTAATAGTTGAATGTCTTAGTTTTACAAGAACCCTTTAGTTGAGTTAGATATCGATTGAAGGGCTACCACGAAGTCACTAGAAGGGCTCCACTCATGTTCTAGAAGATGAACTCCGGGATGAGTCCTTTTAAGAACTAGAGAGATTTAGAGCATGAAGAATCATGCAATACCTAGCCCTAGGTTTTCTTGACAATGGATTAATTTTGAGGAATAAGGATAAGAGAAGATGGTGATTTAGAAGCAGAAGAAAAAAGAGACATAAGGAATAAAAAATGAGAAGGGAAGGAGGAACCTAAAGTCTTTACTTAGGTCTCAATTAGGAACAAAATACATATTACTTAGAAATGAAATAAAAGAAACTAAAGCATTATGAGATTAAATTATCGTTATTAAAAAAGGTAATTTAAAGGCAGGAAAGAAATTAAGGAAAAAGATCATAAAACCAAGCAAAATCAAAAGCTTTCTTATAGGGGAGGTATAATGAAAAGTAGAGTAAGAGTGCACAACAAATATCAAACTAGGGAGTAGTAAAGTATAATAAGAAAGGGGTCGTGAAAGAAGGAGTATGGATAAGAAAGTCACCAAAAACATATCAGAAATTAATAAGGAAGAGGGAGGGAGAGCAAGAAGAACAAAAATGGAAGCCATTATTAAAAAAAGCTAGAAGAACACCTTTTGAAGAAGAACCTTATCAAAAGCACCAGAGAAAATCTAAAAAAGCCATCCACAATCCCTATTTTACATTTAAAAAAAATGACATTTACTGGGAACATCCCCACACTTATTACTCTTAAAATTAATGTTATGAATATCATATCAAAATTGGTACCAATTTTATTATATTACTGATAGCCGCAAAAAAAAATTTTAAAATTAAGCATGATTAGCTAAATTGAGTAAGTTAAGTTAGCATGATTAACTTGACATTAATTAGCATGAATTAGCATATGACATAAAAATGAGTAGGTAGCATTGATTGATTAAGTTAGATAACATTAAGTAATAAGTTAGGTAAGAGTTAATAACATTTAATAT
>JAOTIZ010000006.1:18828751-18841067 GCA_027123425.1 Erythroxylum panamense | reverse complement strand
ATACTAACCTCACTATTTTGTCACTCACCAACCCTTTAGGAATATATTTCCTAACTTCAGAGCAAAACAAAGCTCTGATTTTTCTCTCTGTTTTTCTGTATTTTTGTTGCGTGTTAAGTTCTTCATCTCCTGCCTATTTGTAGGCAAGAGACGTGGGATAGCTGACTACTTCTCTTCAACTTTGGTAGGTTTCTTCTTTTCAACAAATACTGCATGTTCTTCTTTTCAACCAAAGCAGCATGCGGCGGTGCCGCAATTGTGGAATGGAGTCCCTCCATGTTAGAGGGACCCATATCCATCAGTAACTGAGACACTTTCGCTTATTAACAAACTTAGCACTATTGCATAAAGGTACTAACATCTCGCATGCTCTTCCAAAAGAACTGACTAGAAATCTGCATAATAGTTCGTAGATAACCCGAGTGTCCACCAACTGTAAAAAATGAAACTCCTGCAAGATTGTTATAATAATGGCTCGATCATGATGAGGAATTACTACTTAATTCCTCCAATACAACACCCCGTTACAAACAGCATGGTGAGGCATAGCAGCAAGGTCATCTCGAAATTTTTGCATAAGTTCCTATAAACTAGTAGAACTTCGAAGCTCTAAAAATATATCATCAATAATAGAAGCATGTGATATAGAGTATGCAAATAAACAGCAACGAGATAAAGCATCAGCAACTCGATTTTATGTGCGCAGTTTGTACTCAATAGAATAGCAATAACCCATTAATTTGGGAAGCCACTCTTTTTTTTCTAGTTATGTACAACTTGATCAGAGAGATGTTTGAGGCTTTTATGATCTATACGAATTATAAAATAATGATCGTACAAATAATATCGAAATTTCAAAACTGCCTCTATTATTACATAAAGCTCTCGTACATAGGCAGATTGAGCACATATTCATGGGGAAAGCTTTTTCAAAAAATAAGAAATTGGATGCCCATTCTGACTCAAAACTACACCCACTCCTTGGCCAGAAGCATCAGTCTCAATAATGAATGGTTGGGAAAACCATGCAGAGCAAGAACTGAAGCTAATGATAATGTAAGGATTTTTAATCAAACTTGTGGGCTTATATGTGTATAATTGTATATAAAGGCTATCATATAAACTTAAACCCAATTAATTAAAGTGATCTAACATGTTTATGGTATTTTGGGCTTCATGCATCTATTTTAAATGTGAGCTTTATATATGTAAAGACCGGGGTTATAATTTCTAGTTTTATGATGAGTCAAACTAGAAATTAGAGAAATTAGATTAAGATTTTACCCTAGTATAAGTGGTTATGGTATCCAAATTAAATGTACGCTTAATTTCTTCTAACATCCCATCATTAGAGAGAAAACAGATAGTTAAGAAAAACTCTAGAAAAAAGGCTACGTTCTAATTTGGAAGACAAAACTGTAAGACTTTAGTGCAAATTTCACAATGGATTCAAGTATGATTCTTGATGATTTGATATGAACAGGTCCTATTTTTGAAGGAATTAAAACTCAACAAGTGGTATCAAAACTTTTTTCATAATTAGGTCATCAAGAATGGTTATTTGTTTTTTGTCTTCCGTATTGGAGTTTCTTTCATTTTTGTTGTTTTAATGAATGAATCTTTGGTTTCAGTTTTGTCCATTGAATAATAATTTTAAAAAAACCTAGTGACTCTGATACCACTGAGTCCCTCATAAGCACTTACAAGGGGACAAGTCAACAAACTGTGCTGAAGAATCAGTTGAAGATTCAGAAATCTGTTCAGATGATGACTCAATGATAAAGATTCGAATTTTGCCCATTGAATAAAGACTAAAGCTTTACCCATTGGATAAAGACTATTGTATACGTTATTTGGATGTTTTCATAATGCTTTCAAAGCCTTCTTCTTTTTCCAATAGCCAATATAAGTCACGGCTCTTTCAGATTTGTTAATAAAGTCACGATTTTTTTTAATTGACCAATGGATTTAGACAAGAAATAACCCAAAAAATTTAGCACGCCAGAAAGTTTTTAATTTTTACTTGTTAGTATGCATGTTATGGATTAAGAATTCATGAGTTTTAGGGTCAAAATTTATAATTTATGGTTTGATTTCTAAAATTTTTGGACCCAATTCTTGATTTGAGCTGACAAGATTGTCAGTATCATAGCATCAAGAAATTAAAGCTATGACGCTTATATACAGCTTACATAAATTTTGGTATATTAAAGAAATATATAGCATTTAAAATTATATTACTTGAAGCAACATGTTGCCAAAGCAACCTCTCTTGTGAAAATTAATTTAAATTAGAATGTTAAAAAGTTTTGTGTGTATGTTATTCATGCGATTATGGATTGGCCTAAAGGAAAGTCAATATTTGGCTCAAATTGCGTATGCACTTAGGGTGGTAAATGTGTGGCAATTATTTAGTATAATATGTGAACATTAAATTACTCCAAAGAAAGGTTTATTGTTTGATATGCCTTATTGACAATGTTTGATCACTACACCAAGATACAACTTACAAGTTAGGATTTCTGTCCAAAGATTAAATATTAATGTTGTGCAAGGTATCCTATGATGGGGCCCTATCATTATCTGTATATAATTAATTTGGCATATTATAGTATTGTTATGTGAGTAATTAGATTTGTTTGTTATGGTCTCTGTTCAGTTCCTAGTTCTGCTGCAAATATCTCTGCTAGTGTTAATTCAATTCCTATGCTTAATGGCACCAATTTCAAGTCATGGAAGGAGAACGTTTTGATTATTCTCGGAGTCATAGACTTGGATCTTGCTTTATTATTCGATCACCCTGATCCACTTACTGGTGAGAGTACCTCTTATCAAAAGAGGGAGATGGAAAAGTGTGAAAGGTCGAATCGTATGAGCTTGATAATCATGAAATGTGCCAGTCCAGAAGCTTTTTGGGGCAATATGTCTAATCAGATTACTACGTCTAAGGATCTTGAGAAAAGATATGTCAAAAATGAAATGATTAAAACAAGTACACTTTTGGCAAAGCTTATCTTAATGAGGTATGTAGGAAAAGGAAACATAAGAGAGTACATTATGGAAATGTCTCACATTGCTTCACAATTGAAAACTTAAGTTGGAATTATTTGAAGACTTATTAGTCTATCTGGTTTTGATATCTCTTCTAGCACAGTATAGTCAATTCAAAGTGAGTTATAACTGTCCAAAAGAGACATGGTCTCTTAATGAGCTTATCTCACATTATGTCTAAGAAGAGGAAAGGCTGAAGCATGATAAGGTAGAAATTGCTCACTTAACTACAACATCTAAGGACAAAAGGAACAAAAGAAAGAAAACTAAGGAAGCTGTGATTCCGGCAACACAAAAGAAACAATATAAAGAAGAAAAGTCAAAAGGTTGTTTCTTCTGTGGAGCTGAAGGTCATATAAAGCAGCAGTGTGCAAACTATCACCCATGGCGTGCAAAGAAAGGTATGCTTCTTATTTTGGTTTGTTCTGAGGTTAATTTGACTTGGTATTTAGACACGCATGGTGGTTAGATTTTGGTGTAACAACTCACATCAATTTGTCTATATAGGGTTGCCTGAGTTGCCGAAAACCACGTGATGGTGAAAGATATATCTATGTAGGTGATGGCAAGTCGGTATGATTGGAAGCAATATGGAGTTTTAGATTATTGTTAAGAATTGGATTTTATTTGGATTTAGTTGAGACTTTCATTGTGTCGTCTTTTAGACAGAATTTGATTTCTATTTCTGCTTAACACAAAAAGTAAAGTAAACAAATATAAATAAGAAATACAACATGATAACATAAACAATTAGTATTGATGAACATTTGCATTTGTATTGATAGTTTTTATCAATGAGCGTTGAATATCAATGTTTGACTTTTGAAGGTGAATTTATGGTGTGTGAATAACATATTGAGCCATGTTTTCGTTATGTTTTTGATTAAGTATGTCATCACTATTTATATTTGTTGTGATGTTCATGAATGTATGTGCTTGGTGGATGGCTGCTTTGAGTGGTCATCCAAACTATATATTCCCCCAGTAAGCTTTCAAGCTTAGTATGAGGGTTAATCCGTATAGATCTAAGTCATAAGAGTGAGATACAAGGAACATCTACAGGAAACAAGGCCAACAGATAGAAGATAAGGTACTTTTGGAATATATTTTTAGTTAGAGATGATTGTACATGTAATGAATAAAGGAAATTATATATTTTCTTTTGGATTACCATATAAATGTAAAGATATATTACTACTGTTAAGCATTGAGAAGTTTTGTAATGTGTATATATATAGCATTGAATAATATTGTATAACTTGAATGTATGTACATAAATTTAGTTGCTGTATGTGTGGATGGTTGTAGGTTTCGTACAGTGGATGTTACATCACAGGTCTTTTAAACTTTTTTTTTTCGAGATTTATGTTTTATATTTAGCTTAAACATTTAATATGTAGTATTTTTTCTTAGTTATGTAGCTTAAACATTTCCTTAGCATAAATATTTTCTAGTAATAACTTGTTTGTTTTATTTTTTTACTTATCTTTTTTTTGTGTATGTATTTATTTACTTATTTTATCTTTCATTTTTATTCTTTACCTTGTTCTATATTTGTTATATTACTTTTTATATATTTTATTTATATGTATATGTTTATTTATTTATCATCATCATCTTTTATAATTATAATTATATTTATTATTTAATATGCATCTTTTATTAAGTTTTTTCTTCATTTTCATTTTTTATATCTATATTTTAGTTACTTATTTATTAAGTTTATATTTTTTCTTTTTCTTCATGTGCCGGATCTCGCATATTAACAAAACTTTTACTAAAATATTATTGTTATGGTTGTTGACAATAGTGACAATTACTATTTACTATTTTTTAATTAAAAAATATAGTGATGGATTATTCCTCCAATATATTTCATATATTCAACTTTGGGCCATTGACCATGAAAGAAAACGAGTGTAGCTCATGGTCTTAGTAGCTGACGTAATGTATGAGTTCATCTTTCTAAGGGAAATAGCAGCTAGTAAAAAAAAAGTCTATAAAATGCATAAATGCTTTTTACCTTAACCATCTAATTAATTAACTATATTACAAATAAAAAGTTTCAAAAATAATGGAAAATTTATATTCATTATTTAATTAGAAAACTATATTACATAAGTTAATATGATAACAAGATTACATGAGAAAGTTGACTATAACAAAGATGTCAACATACAGATACCTAACCATGGACATTAAATGAAAATTTTCAAATACCGAACAATAAGGTGAGGAACTGAGGAGGACTTAATCAAACGGGGGTGTGGTCCCGGACCGGCTGCTAAGCCTACTTCTTTGAACCTCCAGTCTTTGCTGACAATTTGAGTAAGTTGATCAAATTCTTCTAGAAGCTTATCTCCTTTATTCCTTCTATCACGTGACCACTTTGGAGGTTGTTGTTCTGGCCGCCGGATTATGGACTCTACAGAGACTTAAATCTATCCTTGTGATCAGTTTAGAAAATAATTCTTATCTGTTATCTCCATTGGTTTTTATCTGATAAGTGTCGTGGAACAGTACAAAGCACCATCAAGCTTTGATTTGTATTGAATTATTTTATTTTCTTTAGAAATTTATTGGGATCAATAATTATAAACTGAGACGGCTTTTGTTGACCGAAACATAGGCTTTAAAAAGTAGGTGTCCAAATGGAAATTCAGGAAGTTTCGGTTTCATTATAATAGAATTCAGGAAGTTTCGGTTTCATTATAATAGAAATGTATTTAACAAATTAAAGCCAAGTTAACCTCAAACGTGCAAGTAGTGAGAAAAGAATCTTCTAGTTTAAATGAGATCACAAGTTTGAACCTCTCTCATAGATATATAATTATTTAAATTTTAAAATCAGAAATTTACTTTCTACAAAAAGATTTACTCTATTCGAATTATGATTAATCTGAATGTAAATGATTTAAAAATATCTTTTTATAATTAAGATTTTCTTAAAATACCCCTTAAATTTTAAAAAAATTAAAGCTATTTGAAATTTCTTCTGTTCACATGCTGACTTCCTCGTTGCTCGGGGGTCCCCTCCAGTCTGCTCCTCTTTGTCTTGCACTTCACGGCAACTTCCCTCTCTAATGTCTTCCTCCGTTACCCCACCACCATTCTATTTTTCATTTATAATCGCCCCCGCTCTCCTTTCACTTTTCTCTTCTTCATATCCCGAATGCCCTCCTCCTCCTCCTCCTCCTCCCCCCGCCACATAAGAACCCAATCACGTTTGCTCAACCTTCAGCCTGTTCATTATTAGCTTACCTATGGATTCTTGTTTGTTGGTTCCCATATTCTTCCTCCTTTTCACACCTTGCGCTGTGGCACAAAGCAACTCCAGCCCCTCTCCCGACCCTTATGGCTATGCTCGTGTCACTCCCTCCATGGCCATCATTATTGTCGTCTTGATCTCGGCACTCTTCTTCATGGGCTTCTTCTCCATCTACATTCGCCACTGCAACAACTCCTCCTCAGGCAGCATCCGCCCCCTCGCCGGCGCCAACCCAGGCCGATCAAGGCGGGCCGCCCGCGGACTTGACCCGGAGATCATTGAGACTTTCCCCATAATGGTCTACTCCGTGGTCAAGGGGCATAAGATCGGGAAAGGTGCGCTGGAGTGCGCGGTGTGTTTGAATGAGTTTGAAGATGATGATACGCTGCGTTTAATTCCCAAATGCGACCACGTTTTCCACCCAGATTGTATCGATGCTTGGCTTAATTCTCACACTACGTGCCCCGTTTGTAGAGCTAATTTGAGTCCTCAACCCGGTGACCCGGCTCCCATACAAGCCACCCAGTCACAGCCCGAGTTAGATCTCGAGGCTCAACAAAGCGACGCCGTTGAGCTAGAACCAGAGAACACTGCTGATGTCCCACATGTGGAGGTTGCTCCGCCTGAGGCTGAAGTTATGAGTGTTAATCAAACTTTAAAGAGGAACCGTACACGTGGATCAAGATCTGGTAGGCCACCTAAGTTCCCACGGTCCCATTCCACCGGGCATTCTTTGGTCCAACCGGGGGAGAATACCGAACGGTTCACTTTGCGATTGCCGGCAGAGGTCAGGAAGCAATTAATGAACCGAGAGTTGAACCGGACATTGAGTTTGGTTGCGTTGCCTAGAGGAGGGAGTTCAAGGAGAGGGTACAGAACCGGAACTGGTGGTGAAGGGAGTAGCAGAGGAAAATACTTTAATTTCAGACGGATTGAGAAGGCTGACCAAAATGCTAAGTCGGATAGGTGGGTTTTCAACATAACTACCCCGTCATTCCTTGGAAGAGCGTCGTCGTTTTTAACTAGAACTTCACCCTCGGTTCGGTCTCCAAAAGTGGCGGCCAGCGACGGAGAGGGAACTTCAACCCAACCTGTCGAGAGCAAGGCGGTTGAATCGGGCCGGCTACCAGTATGATACCCAATTTTGCTTTGTTAGTTTCTTTACAAAAGTACTACTCAAATCTGGATTCGGTCGACAAGCGAGAAATGTTCAAAAGAAAAAGGCTTGTTTTTTCATTTGTATTTTTTTAGTAAAATCCATGTAAATTACGACAACCCTGACAATTCTCGTTTCTATTGGCAATAGAGTTGGCAAAATATGTTAGGCCGGAACGAGTCAAATGAAAGTTGATTTAATTGATTTAAAGAAAATACATTTAGAGCATATGATATTCCCCTATCTCCAACTTGCGCAGTTACAATTTACACTAGACCCACAATTTGTGCTTTTGTTGAATCTCGACAAAATATTTCAATTGGGTGGATTGATGGATGAAAGGATGCAGCGCAAGCACTCGGTTGGGTTGGGTTGGGTTGGGTAGGCAAGAATCTATTCTACAGGATCCTTTTATGACAATTTGGGTTGGGTGTGCCAAAAGATTAAAATTTCGGCCTCTTGCTTTCAACCATTAAAATTTTCATTTTCACAATTAACCTAATTGCATTAGTAATTATATATGTTATTTGGGGAAATTTTCATAAAATTCTAGTTGGTTTAGTTTTGTTTATGTAAATAGATTATTAAAGGAGTATATTCGATTAAAAAAATTTAAGAAAAATTAATTTTTAATAGTGTTAAAATATTAATGTTGCAATTTTTTTTGAAAGATAAAGAATTCATTCATTAAGTTGTAAAAGACATCAATTAGTCTTTATAAAGCTGGATTAAACAAACATAAAAACAAAGGTTTTATAATATTTCTACGGAAAAACTTAATTTCAGATATTTAATTGTCTTCTATAGAAAGAGCTCAATTGTTCTTGCATGTGATGAGCTACCAATGTTTCTCAAATCCAACAATGTAACTTATGAACTAAGACATGCTTATCTGTGTTGATCTTGTTAAAAATTCTCTGATTTCTTTCTCTCCAAATAGAGTAGACTGTACTATTAAAACTGAGGCTTAAGCAAACTCTATTTTTCCCATTGATCTAAATTTATGATCAGTCTATTCCAATATTTTGTTCCAATCTGATTCATGATAGTAGAGGCTAAGAGTATGTTGGATACTCATCCAAATGGAGGTTGAATAACCACACTTAAAGTAAAGGTGGTGAGTGCTTTCGAGCATTGAAACATAGTTTACATAATTTGTCTTCAGATCCAACAATTTTGTCTTTAGTTTTCAGCCTCTTCATAGTTGCAAGCTAAGTAGTGAAAGAAACTTTTGATTTTAGAGACCCTTTCCAAACTATATTATACCATGGAAGAAGAGCGTCAGAGGGTTTGAGAGCTTTGATGCATGTAGAGTCTGAAAAGTCTCCATTTTAGCTTAGTGACTTTATGTATATGATGTGAGTATAAGCAAGGGTTACCATGGAGATGGCGTGCGGGATGGGGCGAGCTTGTCATTCCAGTTGGACCTATGTCTAGAGCTAGGATCGAGAGATTCACGAAGGCTCTCTATACTCATGTGGGCCAACTTGTGTAGAGGATGAAGTGCACCAAGTATATTGGAGAAGAGTTATTTGAATCACAGCCCAAATTGATTCATTTATCTCAAATCCCTAAATTGGACTCACTTGGGACTTGAAGACCATTATATTGGGCTGCGCCTCATCACTTAAGCCCAGGAGGAGAGGCATGCCTATAATCAGACTTGAAGCGTGTTGGACCAGGCCTAGGTGTGTTTTTATTATTTTATTTTGGACTTGTTTTAAGTTATATTTATTTTGGGCTTTTATGTTTTATTTAGCCCAAGTCTTTTATTATTTGACCTAGGTATAAATATCCTCTTTAGGATTAGGGAAAGAAAACTTTTTTAATCATATTATTTCGTGTGTGTCGTCGACCATATTGAGAGGAGAAAACTCTCTCGTTCTTATCAACTTAGGAACTGAACATCACTTATCAACTGAATCAGATTGTGGCATGATTTTGATCATAAACAACTTTCTTGGTTTGTTTTTTTTACATGTTATCTAGGTTGCTTGAGTAAGGTCTAGTATATAACTTTGAAACCCTGAGTATCAGATTTAATTTTGATCCCTAAAGATACACCTAACACCTAAGCTTCTTCTAGTAAACATTCTAGCATTATATGTTTTAGGTGTTTAGGTATTGGTCATATTGCATCTCAATGTCCAAATAAGAAAGTCATGATTATGATGGATAATGGGATGATTAAATCTGATACGCATGATTTCAAATTTACCGACTAGACCTCACGAAAAACTTGTCTTGAGAAACCTAGATAACTGATAAAGAACAAATCAAGAAAGTTGTTTAGGATCAAAATCACGTCATATTCTGATTCAGTTGATAAGTGATGTTCAATTCCTAAGTTTATAAGAATGAGAGGGGTTTCTCCTCTCAATATGGCTGACGACACACACGAAATAATATGATAAAAAGAGTTGTCTTTCCCTAACCCTGAAGAGGGTATTTATACATAGGTCAAATAATAAAAGACTTGGGCTAAATAAAATATGGAAGTTAAGTTAGGCATATAGCTGGGAAAATAGCTCTGTAGTCTCTCAACACCCATTCCTTGAAAATGCCAGGAGTTATTCATAATTACTTTGCTACTTAGTATGAAGAGAATAGATATCCTCTCTAAGATATAAAAGGCTGAGAGAAGTCCAATTGTTATACCAAAACCATGTTCCTTCCCCATTCTTTATCTGAATTTTGATAAGTTGATAAACATTGGACCTGTTCCTTATAATATGAATAAAGGACAAGGAGAATTCATTCCTCTTAATTATTTGCCATAAGCTGATTTCTTTGAGATAGAACTTATTAATCCACTTATTGTAGAGAGATTCCCTATCATTGAATAGTCTCCAAGTACTTTTGGCTACATGCATAGATTGAAAAATATGAATAATGTTGAGACTAAGTTCCCCTTCTTGTTTTCTCCAACATAGATGCTCTAATTTGACTTTGGCACCTTTAGGGTTGTTAATCTTACCTGACCAAAGGGAATTCCTAATTCATTTTTCAATCTCCTTAATGATCCTTTTAGGGAGTAGCAGATGAGAACTCTAATGGTTGTGAAGATTATTCAACACAAAGATTATAAGCTGCACTCTACCATCTGAGACAATGCTTTATTCTACCAACCATTGATGATTTTCTTATATTTCTCTATAATCTTTAAGCAATCTCGATATTTCAACTTTTTAGCTGAGATGGGAACCCCCGAGTAAGTGAAAGGCATGCCCTAGATGTTGAGATTAAATATTTATTGAAGTCTCTTAGTATTGATTAAGTCTGATGAGAACAAAATTGTACTATTGCCTTGATTGACTTTAAGCCTTAAAATCCTGCAGAAGCTCATGAGAGACTAATGTAAATTGGAAATGGATTTTGGGTGAGCGTCACAGAAAAATAGCAAAACATCTGCAAAACAGATATTTAAAAGAGACAATTCCTTGCATTTATGATGAAACTTGAAATCAGATCTTCTGGATATGTTATAACAAATAATTATGTTCGAGGCCTCCATAACAATAACAAAAAGACAAAGAGAAAGGGAGCCTCTTTGTCTTAAGCCATTCAACCCTTTGAATTGTTTAGTGGGAGCTTCATTAATAAGAATACTGTATGAAGTTATGGAAATACAGGCATGAATCTATTTAATGAGTTGATTTCGGAATCTGAACCATTCCAGACATATAATAATGAAGTTCCAATGAAGTCTATCAAAAGCTTTTAAGAGATCAATTTTGGCGGAACAACTATGATGTGTTTTATAAAGCTATATTCTCTCATCAATTCTTACAACAATAGAATATTATCAGAAATATTTTTGCCAGGGATAAAAGCTTCTTAAGATTCATGAATGAACATGTTCAAACTCTCCTTGAGTCTATTTGCAAGAAGTTTTGAAATCACCTTGTAAATAGTATTGTAATAGGAGATATGTCAAAATTATTGAGACTACTTTGTAAATAATGTTGTAAATTTTTTCACTTTAACTCTAAATTAGAGAAAGTAAATAATCAAATGAGACTTAACCAGAATGACTTTTACTGAAAGGTAAAAGATATTTTAAGTTACTCTCTGTCGTGGAAAGTAAAAATTGTTGTACAAAGTTTTAAAAAAATCAATATGCTTTTTTATATATTAATTTTCTTTTCTTTTCTCTATTTTGATATTTAAATTTATATGTAAGATTTTTTTTGGTCCTCATAATTTAGTTATTTATATTTATAATCTTATTAAAATAAAAAGAGAAACTAATACTTATATTATTACTTGGGTATCTAATTGCTAATATGAGATTATTTTTAAAAATAAATATATTTTTAAAAAATTCATACACAGATTTGGAGTTTGATCCATTTCAAATTTTATAATAGTACTTCTTAAACATTATCAAATATTAAAATTTAAAGTTAAATTGAAAATATTTATTTTTTCTATCATAAAAATGATTTTAACGGATTATTAAATAATAAACGTGTGTTTATAAATAACAGACAATCTTATATTATAGAAAAAATAAATTGTGTACCAAGTAATAATGGAATTGTTTCGTTTAAGTAGGAATCAACTAGTAGATCAACATCAAGCTTCTAAAACGATTGACTTTTTGGACGTGTCTGTTTTGGCAAGCGTTAAGGCGGCTATTGTTGTACTCCCTCCGATTCATAATAAGAGTCGTTTTAGAAAAATACACCCTTATTAAGAAAACTAATGAAATTATAGATATACCCTTATTAATACTCCCATAAAATTACCTCGTGACTCCGATAATCAGCATCTTAAATGATTGATAAGAGAATGAAATAATTAATGCTTTTAGAGTTTCGAAGTTTCAACTTTTAAAG
>JAOTIZ010000006.1:18711060-18726212 GCA_027123425.1 Erythroxylum panamense | reverse complement strand
AATACCCCGTTAGGTAAACGGGAGTATAATTACTGCATACAAGGGAAAGCTAGAAGTCGGGATCAGTTCGCGTCTGCATTGTGTCTTGTTCTGTTCGCACTGAATTGAATTTTTCGCAAATTATTATATTTGGTGTATTTGAGTATAATTGTTGTTATGTATAACTTTCTGCTTGGAACAAGGTTTTGCAAAATATATTGATTCAAGTGTAATATGTTTTGTTTTTTTTAATGGGCAAATCGAAATTCTGGTATTTGAAAACAAAAATTTGGCAACTCTTGTAAATGAAAATGTTTCTGAATAAAAGTGGGCCCAAATTTGTGATTCCTAATTTTCGCATACGCTAATAAAAAAAATTATACTGAGTTTTTGACTAAGTGACGTAGCACGCCACCCTCGCGAGGCACGGACTCGGATATCACCATCTATGTGAGGTTCGGGTCATGTAGGAGTGGGGTGTTACACTTTCAATTTGATTGTCCTTGATTTATTTGGAATTTTAGTTGGCAAAGAATTTCGAGAAAGAATCAAGATTGGTAAAAGGAAAGAGGGATTTACATTAAAAGAAAAGGAAAAAAAAAAGAGCGAAATATGAGTGAATTATCATCTACTTGAGTGAAACATGTAAGGGAGTGAGTGAGGTTTCTTTTTAACTAACATTATTACACTTGTTTTTCTTGTTACTTTGTAATGTCTAAGACAGGCGATGAAAGGGATTTAGAAGACCTAGACACAATATTAAGGGCTTTATAAGAACAAATGACCTGAATGAATCTTGCATTTAAAAGCTATGGAGAGAGGTTAGAACGCTTAGAGGCTCAGAAACAAGGTCGGCCAACATCACCACCGATCAACCAACCTGAATTTAAGGAAGTTGAAACTGAAACAAACATGAAAGAGTTAGATAGATATCAAACTAGGGAGTATGCGACAAGAGGTCAAAGAAGAGGTGGCATGCCTAGAAGAGAACCAAGAGCTAGGGAAGAAGTTGATAGAAATCCGAGCAGTATCAAGGTCGAAGTAATCCAGACTAATATTTGGAGTGGGAAAGAAAGGTGGAGCTTATGTTTGACTATCATCACTATTTTAAAGAAAAGAAGGTCAAATTAGCAGTTGTAGAATTTACAAACTATGCCATAGTTTTGTGGGATTAGGTTCAAATTAACAGAAGAAGAAATGGGGAGAGACTTATCCGAACTTGGGACGAAATGAAGGCTGTCATGAGAGCAAGATTTGTTTCTAGTCATTATTACAAGGATCTGCATCAAAGACTCCAAAACTTAAAATAGGGGTCTAAGAGTATTGAAGAGTACCATAAAGAAATAGAAATGGCTATGATCAGGACAGATATTGTAGAAGACCGAGAGGCTACTATGGTTAGATTCTTGTGTGGGCTAAATAGAGAAATTGCAAGCACAGTTGACCTACTCCATTATATGGAGATTGAAGATATGGTTAGTGTTGCCATGAAAGTGGAGAAACAACTTAGTTATAAAAAATTAGCTAGATAGTCTTAATTTAGTAATAGCGGTGGATCAACTTGGAAATCAGCCTATAAGAGAAGTAGTGAAGAGAGAAATTCGTCAAAATATAAAGAAGCTGGTTGTGTCATTTACTATTGGCAAGTATTCTGGTAAGGTTTTATGTGATGTGATTTTGATGTAAGTAGGCCATATACTTTTGGGTTGACTTTGGGAGTATGACCATAAGATCTCACGTAATGGTTATCTAAATATTTATTCTTTTTCTAAAGATGGAAGACTTGTCACCCTCAAGCCATTATCTCCTAAAGAGGTATACGAAGATCAATTGAAGCTTAGACAAAGAGAGGAGTCAGAAAATGCAAAGAGAGTTGAGCTGAACAAACATAATGGGGAAAAGGAAAAAATGAGTGAGAGTGAGAATTTAAAAATTAGGGAGAGTGATAGAAGAAAAGGAAACACTAAGTACAAGCAAGATAAGAAAGTGAGCTTATATGCGAGAGAGAGAGATTTTAGAGATGCTTATCATGAAAAAAATCACTTATAATGTTGATGTATAAGGAAACTTGTTTTAGTGCTGCTGACCTTGATGATTCTTTGCCCTCTATTGCTAAATATATTTTGCAGGAATATAATGATATTTTTCCAGAGGAACTTCCAAAAGGTTTGCTATCCATCAGAGGGATTGAGCATCAGATTGACTTGATGTCTGGAGTTCTCGAAAAGATAAATGACAATGTCTACAAATTGGATCTCCGAGGTGAGCATGGTGGCATTAGCGCTTCGTTTAATATTTTTGATTTATCCCCTTTTACCACAGCAGATTCGAGGACGAATCTTTTTCAAGAAGGGAAGGATGATGTGAACTCAAGAGAGAGTCTAAAGACAAGTCAACTAGCGGATGACTCGTTGACCATGCTGAAAGGCCCGATTACTTGTGCTAATGCTAACAAGCTTATAGAAGCTTTTGATGGGCTTATGTGTACCATGGTTGATGAAGAAAAGGCCTTTGGAGATCAAGTTACAATCAATAACATCAAGGCAATAACACTATTCACGTGCTCTGATTTGGACCAAAATTCTGACATTGATTCAGGCCGAATCAACCCAGCTAACCATCATGAAAGCTGTAGATTTTTGTCTTAGGTTTCCAACAGTATAAGATTCGAGTTAATTAGAGATCCGTAGCCTAAGATATGCTCAATTTACTACATGATGCTCTGCCAGAAATTTGTTTACGACTTCCTGATTGACTTTTCATTTTTTCTAGTATGCTTTTCATTTTTAGGCCCACTTTTTAAGACTTAAAAAGGTTGCGTTTTGCACTCCTATTCAGAATACATTGAGAATAGTTTCAGGTCACTTTGTGAGAGATTCAATCCTGAAATTCTCTACAAACCGATTTTACAAACTTATCAAGTGATTAGTCGGATTGCTTGTGGCGTTTTTTTGATATCATTGTGTGTTTTGGTTTTTGATTGCATTGTTAATCTTGGGTCAACGCATCGAAGGATCTTCCAATAACTTTGAATCCTTAGGTTGGAGTTTTGATCCTATCAATCAAGGGGTTCCTAATCGAGTCGATTCTAAGGGTTCTGCGTCAGACTTGCTAACCTCTTCCCATCTGACTTTCATTAACCTTCCCTCAGAGTAATGCTTTCCCCATAAGAACCTCCAAATTAACTTTTCAATTGTCTCCATTGCTCCTTTAGCTAGAAAGATACTAGCACACCAATAAACTTGCAAGGACTTCAACACAAATTTAATTAACTGAAGTCTTCCCCCAAAAGATAATAACCTATTTGTCAAAAGCTTTATCCTATTGTATTTTTCCCACTAAAGGATAACTATCATATAAATGAATCCTTCTTGTAGTGATAGGTAGGCCTAGATAGCACAAAGGATATTCTTTCCTTTCCTTAAAAGATATTGCTACTATCTCAACTTCTAATCCATCTGCATTATTAGCCAGTACAAAATGACTCTTTACCAGATTGATTATTAATCCTAAATTTCTCTAAATTGCTTTGGAGAGGAAATCAAGACCTTAATTGGATTTGGATGAGCCTTGCAAAATAATAACAAATCATCAACAATCACAAAGATTGATTAAAACTAACTTCTTGCTTTTGATGTCGAACTTGAATCCCTTTTCCTTTCTCCACTTTGTGCTGCAACAATAGAGTTAGGACCTCCATTCAAAGGATGAACAAATATGGAGATATAGGGTCCCTTTGTCTTTGCCCTCTTACTCCTTTAAACAACCTCGTTGGTACCCAATTCATTAGCACTAAATAAGAAGTGGTGGTTATATATGCCTCTACCCATTTAATGAATGTAAAAGGGAATTCCCTCACCTCCATCACCATAAGTATAAACCTCCACTCCACACAATGAAATGCCTTCTTAAAGTCAATTTTAAATGCATAGTTTGGCTGAGAATTCTTCCTTTGGTGCCCTTTAAAGATTTCCTGAACAATGGAGATATTTTCCCTTATCATCCTTCCTTACATGAATGAATTTTGGTTTTTAATAATCAACTTCTTCAAAACTTCCTTGAGCCTATTTAATATAATTTTAGAGATCACCTTATAAAGAGTGTTAGAACAAGCAATAGGTCTGAATTCATTTAAGAAGTTAGGATTGCTTGCCTTAGGAATTAAACAAAGAAAGTTTTTGTTAATTTCCTTTAACAATATACCAATAGAGAAGAATTCATTCACAACTTGTTTAACCATCCTTCCAATCCCTCCCCGAGCTTTTTGAAAGAAAAACCCAGTTAGGGCATCAAGATCTGGAGCTTTGTTTGGATTCATTTGGAAGATCACATCTTCAATCTCTGGATCTTGTAAAGGTTTGACTAGATTCAAAGCCTCTTCTTGGGATAGCTTCTTCGAGATAAAGGAGTTTAATAATTGCAAGGTAATTGACATCCTTGTAGATTGACCATAAAATCCACTAAAATATTCCCTCGCCTCTTCTAAAATTTGATTATAATGATTTAGGACCCTGCTAGTGAATGGAGTGTATAAGTGGAAAAAAAATCCATTGATTTTGCATTTTGAATCAAAATTCCACATTGTAATTCATTAAAAAACAAGAGTCCTTGCTTCTTCTTCCTTTTCCTTTCCTTTTTTTCCTTTGTTTAGGATAAAAGTGACTGCTTTACTGTTTGAGTAATTAAAAAGTGAAAAGTGAAAACCACTTTTATCTATTATAAAAAGTTAATACATAATCAAATTTTAATTACTTGTCATCATTTTAATAATTTTTTGTATATTTTAAACATAATTAAATTGACCATGCATGATTTGTGCAACAATTACTAGTTCCAGTTCCGTTGTTAAGCTTTACAAGATGTGGGATTTTCTTCACAGATGTAATCATAGCATTTACTCACATAATCCGGCATCCATTGGCCCAGCTTGCATACATTAGCCTTCCATAGCCACCGTAACAAGAGTCATAACACGATGATGGTCGCCTACTGTGGCCCTAATAACATGGTCCTCCCTAATAACCCTCATAACATTCCCTACAACAATCCCTTCGTAAGGCCTAAACCTATTCAGTGGGAGGCAGGGCCGACCGGGATTGTTGATGCTTTGGTAGTTGCAATTTTGGATTCGACTCAGTCGATTTTGGAGGTAGTTTAGGTTTTTCTGTTAGCTTCGGGATCTCAATTCCCAGAATTGTATCACCGCCTTTACAACATATCTTTTTCTTAATCTTCTGCAGTATCTTCTCCGGACTGCAACACATCACAGTGATATTCACCACGTTGTTCTTTTCATCGTACACTTGGTTCTTAATTTCTCTTGTTCACAAATCCAAAATCCTAGATGAACAAAACTTAGTTGTTGTGTCCATCTTCGTGTTCATACTGCATTTAGATGCAATTGGATGTTAAAAAGGAAAAGATAAACTTACAAGGAATTTTACACAACACTTTCTTGATCTTCTTCTTGCATTTCTCACATTTTAGATCAACCTTAACCACCATTGTTGTTACCTGTAAAACAGTACAACACTTGTATGTACATAACTCTTACAAAATCCAACATCATATATCAGTTCAGGAAACAAAGTACTGCATTTGGTAGAAAAGAAATGGAGTTTAAAGATTCTAATATTGGACAATTTTGTCCTTTTCCATAAAGTTGGATAACTATTAATTGCATTTTTTGGTTTTTCAATAAATTATCGGTTAAGTTACGTAATTTGATCCAGATAAAGATAATAATGTGTCCAAATAAATTATCTAGATTAATGGGTCCATGTCTAGGTAGAAAATGGATCCCAATTAATGTGGACTAGACCCATATCAGCCTAGTGATGGGAAAGCCAGATATAGAAGTTATATAAAGGTTAAGGTCTCATACAGTTGCTCATATCAATTGTAAGCATAAGGAATCTCTGATCCGTTAAGAGAGCTTACGTATTGAGAAAACTGTAGAAAGATCTAAACCTCGTGTCGAGAAACACTTTTCATAAAGGTCCTAGGAGGTTTATGATCATTCGGAGCTCGGAATCAGAGAAGGAACTGAAATCAAGTATTTTGCATTACCTTCATTTTTAATTCTTTCATGTTTGATCCTGGGTATGTAATAATGTCTATACTACGTATTACATCTAAAACAATGGTATGGACATGGAAGATTAAGCATTGGGGAGAGTTTACATGTAAAACTGAGGAAAAAACCTATAGCACTAGGCCACAAGTACAAGTTAACAATCTTCTAAAAAGCATAACAACCACATAATTCAGAGGACAAGACAAAATGGGCGTTTAGCAGATAAACGAAATACAGAAACATCATAAAAGCTCCTCATCACATACCCTTACATCCACCATGACTATTCTTGCAGTGAAGAGAATTAAATAACTAGCTGAAAAATAGAGAGTGAAATGAGTTGTATTGATTTTTGAGTAAATTGTTCTTTACAATGTCCATGTATTTATACATAAATGTAGATAAGGTGAATCAATTTATAGTTGGTTTGGTCTAAACAAAATGATCAGATATTATCCAAACTAAAATGATGTGATAAGTATAACAAGATGTAATTACAGTTGAAAAATGAAGATAAAAGGATAAGTGACTCGAAGATAATTTCAAATGAGAAGACGACTTGTTATCAGCCCCGACAATCTAATGTTTTGACAGAACATTAAGCTTGGGATGGAATTGCAATAAGGAAGTATAATCTAATGGTTTGGTGAGAAAAAAAATTGATGAGAATTGGATATAAGACGTATGAAAATAAATTTCTTTACAACTAAATTATGAATAAAATATATATCGATCTCAATATGTTTGGTAAGAACACGAGAGTTAGGATCTGCAGCAAGGAAGGTAGGGTCGATGTTGTCACAGTATAATAGTAGTTTAACATCAAAGAGTCCAAATTCACCAAATAGAGAATGAAGCCAACATAGTTCAGCAGTAGTTAAAGCAATACCCTTGTATTCTACTTCAGTGGTAGATTTGGTCACAGTAGGTTGTTTCTTAGAACTCCAATAAATTAAGGTGGAGCTAAAGAAGATGCAATAACTAGATGTAGATCTTTGATCATCAGGACACCCAACCCAATCAACATTAGAGTAAGTAGTAATGGTTAAGGTTGACAGTTTGGTGAGGCATAGACCATGAGACAGGGTAGAGCGAAGGTATCAAAGAATGCATTTTACTGTGATTTACTGAACATCAATAGGACGATGTAAAAATTGAGAAATTTTGTTAACAACAAATTGGATATCATGTTTGGTTAGACAAAGATGTTGTAGTGCTCTAACACTACTATGGCATTCAGTGGGATTAGAAAGAGAAGACCATGGTTTTTGGAAAGTAGAAGAGAGGGGGATATGAGTGTGAAGACAGGTTTGGAGGAGTCGAGGTATGTACAATGAAGAATGTCACTAGTGTATTTAGATTGTGTAAGAAGAATACTGGTGAGCATGAAAGTGTTCAATGCCAAGGTAGTATAGAGGGCCTAAATCTTTTTTTTTATTAAGAGGGAAGAAAATAGATTACAATACGAGTCTAGGGAAATAGATTCCTGACATATCCTCTAAAAGGAGAACATGACACCCAATGGGTGTAATATCAAAATAAGTGGTTCCCAAAACAAAATGCTCAGCATAGGTCACTAGCTAGTCAGCACATCTGTTACTCTCGCGGTAGATATGACGATACACAATTGTCTAGTTCTGTGTAAATAGTTCATTAATACCCTGAACTATGGGATTGTGGATCATTGAACGGCTTGACGAGGAAGAGATGAGGTTGATTGCCACTTCCAAGTCCACTTCTAATTCAATCCGGCGATAACCTAGGTTCCACGCGACTGTGAGCCCTGTATACACTCCCCAGAGTTCCGCAGACACCGATGAGCACCAGCTAAGATTCTAGATGAAACCTCCAATCTAATTGCCTGAACTATCCTGGATGAGGCCGCCTGCTGTGGCCGATGATGAAGAATGTTTGCAAGCGCCATCCGTGTTAAACTTGACCCACCTGATAAGAGGTTTGAACCATCCTATGAGTTGTTCGTGGCAGTGGCGATGTCCCATAACAACGCTCCTATGCCAAGCGATTGCCTTGTGGATCTGATCTGCATAAGACAAAATAACATAAACGAGTGAGGATGGCCAAATAAAATGAGCATAAAAAAGGACCTATTTCGCCATGTCCATAAGAGTCAACAAGTAGCACCAAATAAAGTCCACCAATCCTGGCCAAACACTCGTCGGTGGTGTTGGAGGTTGGTAAAGAGCCACTGTCGAGCTGGCATAGTGAAGAAATCATTATTGACTAGTTGTGGAGGGAATGTGCTCCACACTTGGCAGGATCTGACGTAGTCTCGCACTGTATGTTGCGAGGATTCTTCGAGATCACAGTGATAACAAGTTCCATCCGTTGTGAGATGCTTGCATGCCCGATGTTGGTTAGTAAGTAACCTGTCCTGTGCGAGGAGTTAGAGGAAGGAACGAATGTGTTGAGGGCCATTCCAGTGCCAGATTGTGTTCCAAATTCTAGTAAGTGTGGTGTCCTCTTGATCCATTATCATGGAGTAAGTAGAAGCTACAGTGAATTGTCCGATGTCAGTCGAAAGAAAGGTTTAAGGTTTAGAAGTTCAACCGGTAGTGAATCACTAAAAAATTGGTATATAATAAATAAGAAATAAAACTTATAAGAATGTGTAAAAATAAAACATTTTATTGAAATAAAATTACACCAATGTCTATTATTATATAATGAATTAATAATAAATAAATAAAAGTCTAATATAAATATTAAAATAACAATAAAAATCAAAATTGTATTTTTGAAGGAGATTGCATCTCATCATCGTCATAATCTCCAAGTTCTCCAACGCTATTCAAAGATTCGTAAACTACGCTTTTATCTAAAGTATTTGCATCAATTTCTTTTACTGCATTAAAATAAATTACAAATTAGTAATATATGAAATTATTCTCAATTGTAAACTTGTAATACAGTATGATTTTAACTTAAATATGATCAAAATAAGATATGAACTGACCATCAGTAGCTGTTCTTAATTCATTCGTTGTGACAAATGTATTTTCTTCATAAATCATCTTTTCAAGTTCATTATAATCAATATCAGGCGATGGTTCTTCTTTTTCAATCCAAAAATCAGTATTTCAATACAATCAATATCAACTGGATCATATGTTCTCTTCTTACTAAACAATTTGAATACATAATAGAGAAATTATAAAATCAATAATAAAAATAAAATTATTGAAATAAAAATAAAAGTATAAAATTGTAAAATACATGTTCTTCATTATCAGATTATAAGTAACATAAATAAGGTCATTAAGTCTTTGATGTTCCAAACGATTTCGTTTCTTTGTATGAATATGTTCAAAAACACTCTAATTACGTTCACAACCTGATGTAGAAGCTGTTTGACTGAATAACCTAATAGCGAGTTTTCTCACTGTTGGAGCACTGTCACCAAATAATCTCCACCACTAATCTGTATTTTAAATTAATAGTTATGATAAAAATATTTATTATTAATAAGTAAATAATGAATTAAAAATATAAAACTTACCTGGCTACATTTTGTTCAACATAAGTTCTCTATTTGTTAATGATCTAGCAAAACTCTCTAAACCTTCACGATATAATTTTATTTCATTTATCGCTCGTGATTGCTCTTTAATAGAGAAAATACCTTTGCATTCAATCACATCAAACAAACCACTCATAAAATTAATTGTATGTTCTTCTCCACTATGTAAGCAATAAGGATTGAGAAAATAAGATGCTAAGTGGATCCTTTGAGTAAGATGCTTATCCTATCGTCGATCAATAATATCTATATAAGGCTTGTACAATTTCTCCTTCCCTTAAAAAATATTTATAATTATTTTGTGAGCTCTATACATACCATCATGCATATATCCCAGAGATGGCTTCTCATATGAATCAACAATCCTCAACAGCCTTATAAGCGGAACCACAATCTTCACAATGATCAAGCAAGCATCTCAAAATTTATTATCTAGAATAATAGCACAAACTTCTTTCCTTTTTCACTCTGATAATTTACGACTTGAAAAGTGTTTACTTGTCACTAAATTTTGAAGTAGTTGCTTGTGTTTGTAAACACTTTTCAAAGCAATAAATGTAGTTGCAAACCTGGTAGCAGTGGAACGAACAATCTCAACCCAATCTTCTTGTTTTCTTAACCAAGACAAAAAAATTGACATGATTATACACAAAAATTGTGATCTTAGATGCACGTGAAGCAAGACTAGAAATATGACCTATACCACCAATATCCTTTAAAATAAGATTTATACAATGAGCAGCGTATGGAGACCCATAAATATGCCCATACTTTGATTGTAATAAGTATCCAGGTGATATATAATTTGCTGCATTATCTATAACAAAATGCACAATATTCTTTGGTCCAATCCACTAAACAATTTTACATAATAATTCAGATAAAGCTTTAGCACTTTTTACCATGTCAGAAGCATCAACATACTTCATAAAAGTTGTTCTAATATTACAATAAACCAAGAAATTAATTAAGGTTCTTTGTCTTTGATCAGTCCACACATCTGCCATAATAATGCATCCTGTTGATCCCCAACTAGATTTATATGTATCCACAATTAACTGACATTCCCTTTCTAAGTCTTGAAGCAAAGGCACACGTAACTCATAATAAGATGGTACCTTTAAATCCTAGACCTATCTGTTGCAGCATCAATTACTTCTTGCAAATATGGTGAATTTAAAGCATTTAAAGGAATATATGAATGATAGAACCATCTAGCTCATGTTCTTTTATATCGTAAAACAACATCCTTATTAACCATCAAACTTTTTAGACTAGGTTGAGAATTAGGAGTAGTTCTTGGAGAAAAATAAGAATCTATGTCAATAGTAGCTTTTCTTTTTTCCTTTATCTAATACTTGTGGTGTTTCATCATCTCCGAAAGATATATCATGAGCCTCTTTATTTTTCTTCTTCTTTTTTAGTTGTTGTTGCAAATATTTTCCAATCATATCACGTACATCAAGTGGTATTCTACCGTAAAGCATACAGTTATATTGGATATTCCCATCAGATGCTTGAGAAGAAGAAAAATAATTCCATGTTGGATCGGACTTACCACGAGTAGAGGATGGTTTCATATTCTCCATTATGATTTAACCTAAAAAGTATTAAAAAATGAGTGGATCTTGCGAGATTATCACTGGAGTCTCCTTCCTCCAAGAGTTTACAACGTAGTAAATAACTTGCACAAGATAGTTGGCTTACCTTTCAATTGGTTTTTTGTGTGGCACTCATATAGGTATTTAGGATGTATTAGGATTAAAAGAGGAAGCAAGAGGAAACAGCGGAGAATAGATTTTTATTGTATTTTTTATTTTTTAAATAAATTTATTTATGCATAAGAGAATGGGACCGAATCGGACCCAACTGTCCGATCCGACCAAAAAAGGTTGAACCGGTCAATTTTTATGCAGAGAGGTTATTAGGTGAAACTGAACCGGACCACTGACCGGTTCGAACTTTTTTCAGTCGGACTGGACGGTCCGGTCTGGTTTTTAAAAACTTGGATTTAATCCTTTCTTTATATGAGTTTTCAATTATACATAAAACATATAACTAATATATATTTTATTTGAGTCCAATCATATTATTTCTCTAACATTAGTAATTGATTCAATTATTAACATTTGAAAACAATTTTCAAAATGATTCCACCTTAGCTATGACTAATAATTTCCCATATTAATATTAATCGAGAACAATGAAACATTCTTCCTAATCACTTTAGGGTGATGAATCTTATATTGATCACTCATCTACCTCCACATAGTTCATATTATATCTAGTAACTACTGACTAAGCTGCCCTTGACTAGAATAAATCATGGCTATTATCAAAACACAACAATCTTTATATGAGATACTTTGGTGATCTTAACTCAAAAGATGACTTATAAAATCATGATAACCAAAATCTCCATAAACATATATGTAATGTTTCAAATAAATTTCTCATATGAGATTATTTTAATGAATTTGTTCTTTAACAAGCACCTACATATTTTTTTTAAGTATCTTTATATTTTAGTTTGTAAGATTGACTATATCCTTCATAAGCAAGAAACTTAACATGTGATAGTTTTGTCACGCTTTACTAATGTCTAGTCTTAATATAATAATGACTAGGAATAATTTAGAGATAATATATAAATGTAATATAGATTTCACAATTATGATGTCATTATAATTTCATTTGCGGTATATATTTATCCTGTAGACTTTATCATGTATATCTAAACATGTATAAGATAAATAATGCCTTTAAGTAATTATCTCACTAAACTACAACTAAATAATTGGTTATAAGGAATAAATCCACAATCTCCCATTTGCACTAAACCAATCATTTAAATATCTTATACCATATCACCAAATGATGATTATGTTACTATTGGGACTATTGTTTAGTGACAGAATTATACCAGGTTCTCTATAATGAGAACTTGCTTATTACAACTTTCATCTTAATTATCATCATAATTAAGAGAAACTGCATAAATACATATTTGGATCTTGATGAGACCTTAGATCATTTTACATGCCTAACAGCTCTAATATTCTATAGTACATTACTGTTGAACAATACAAGGAACTACAAGTTCATTAAAAGAAATTTTAACCTAAAAATCATTTCCACTAAATGATAAACATATTTTGGCTCCATTTGCAATTAATGATACATTAGAAGCTTTCTAATCTTAAAATAATATTGTTCTAAGTAAAATATACTATAATCAAGATTTAGTTCTAAAGTTAATATCCACTCAACTTTGAACTTGAATATCAACTCTTACATAGAATAACGGAAACCTTTAATATTTCACAAGTATCAAATATCTCAAATATTAAACACGTTTAGTACATTATCTATGTATTTGGACTTAGAATAAGTTTCACATCCAATAAGAGTTTTTCTCAAACAATTAAAAATATGAATTGTTGTTCTCTATAAGACATATGTCTCTCCATACTCCCACTAAAGAAGACCACTGTACTTCTACCAAATTTCTTGTAGACATGATAAATTCACAATCATCTCTAAAATAAACTCTTTGAATTCATCATTAAAGTGAATGTTTTAACATCTCATAGCCTTTTTAGTATATATTAGAGGTATCAACAAAGACATTGGTTTTAATTGGATGTATTGTCATGAGATTTGAAACTTTCAAAAATTTTATCTTACTCCTACTATTTATCTTGAGAACCAGTCTCCTATAAGTATACATTAAAACAAACAATTTGTTTAATGGGTCTATAAGATTATATATAACTTTTTGGATATCTCATAACCTTTTATTATCTATTTTAGTTTTAAACTTATTGGATAATACATGCTTCAACTACGAATCACATCCTAAAGTCATTAATTTTGACTCTTATAAAGTCATATCATTCTATATCTAATATGAAATCTTATTAATTGATTTGAAAACTACCAAAGGTAAGTTATAATACTGGGCACAACTATAGTAGAAATAAATATTTTATCATACGATATCTCATATTGCATTCTTATCCTCAAACAAATCCATACTCTTATGAAATTTAGTTGCAAAGTTATTCACTTGAGAATCACTTTCCTTATAGGTAACCAAAAATTTAAAACTCACCACATTGACCTTATCGAAATGCTTCAATATTGTCAATGCTTAATTTGAACTTATATTTAAATAATTTGAATTTTTCAAAATATTAAATCATTATTTCATTTAATAAGTACAATTATATCATATAAAGTTATTAGTAATCTAATGAAATACAAGTATAATCAATTGTTATCACTTCTATCATATCACATATATAAGATTTAAAAATTTAATACCATCTTCACATAAATCTGCTGCAGGAGTTTTGTAAGCACTCTGGATAAAAAATTAGTAAGGAAAGAGCTCTCTTATATTGTTCACCAAATGTATCATAGGGGGAAGCAAACTTTCTCAACAATAGGCTAGGAGTTCAACTTTCAAGCAACCTTGGAAAGTATTTTAGAGTCCCTCTTATCCATGGCTGAGTCACTTCCAAGACTTATGCTTATGTCTTGCAAAAAATGGAGGATAAAATCAATTGCTGGAGCTCAAACAAAATTGCTTTAGTTGATCAAGCTACTCTATGTAAGTTAGTTTTAGCCTCAATTCCACTATATAGTACGCAATCCACAAGCTTCCTTGAGACTTTGTGCGCAAAATGGACCAAGCTTAAAGAAATTTCCTATTGGAAAGCTCCATAACTCAAAGGAAATTACACCTTAACATATCATATATATAAGGTGTCACTGGGATGTTGTAAACAGCTTCTACCACCACTTGTGCCTTACTTGTAGGGGTTTTTCTCCTTGTCGGAGACTTTGACACCTTTAGCCCCAACTTACGTAGCATCATTTCCACCGCGAATGAGTGCATCACACTAGTACCTATCATTGCGGTTACCTCCCTCCCATTGACTTATATCCCTATATACATTAACTTGTCAAAATTTCTATACTCACTTTTAACCGAGTTCAACAAAGCAATAGGGTTTAGGGCTGCCTTTAAAACCTTCTCTTCTTCTTCGACAATCAACGCATTCAACTTCTCCTTCCTTGGACATTCTCTCGTAAAATGTAGACCGCTGCATAGGTAACAAGCAAGTTTGCCCTTTTTGGAGGACATCTCCCCACTATTGAAGCCATCGTCTTGCTCACCTTTCCCCTTAAAGTCTCCCTTTTTGGATTCTTTCTTCTTTTTCCCCTCACTCTTTTCCTGTTGAGCTCGGCCTTTGCCCTTAGAAGAATTTGAGGAGCTTGCCTTATTTTCCTTTGTCACTCAAAGTCCACTAAAGCATCAGCATTCGTGATTGCACCAACCATGTCCTTCACATTTTACCTCCGTAACTCCATTTGTGCCTATGGTTGTAACCCAGACAAAAAGTTAAAGAGTTTGTTCGCGTCTAACATATTATCAATGTCAAATATTAGAGAACTAAACTTTTTAACGTACTCTCTTTGGTATGCACCTTATCTTTATCACAAACTCACAATTTCAATCTTATGCTTGAACACTCTTATACAAATCAGTTA
>JAOTIZ010000006.1:18600661-18611644 GCA_027123425.1 Erythroxylum panamense | reverse complement strand
GTCGGATATGTTTTGCTCCAACATACCATTATCATAAGGTATGTACTTGAATGTCCTTCGGGTGTTCGGGTATTTGCTTTATGGTAGTGGGATGTTGCAACGATACATAAATTCGTCGCAATAAGTCTGACACTTTGCAACGATATTGAAAATCGTTAGTAAATGAATATATTTTATGATGATTACGGAGTCTGACATTTTGCAACGGTATTGAAATCATCGGTAAATGAATATATTTTATGACGATTATAGAAAATCGTCGCAATAATGTAAGTTTTTACGACGATAATAGAATTTTGTTGCCAATTTGACAATTTGAGATGAAATAAGTTTGTCTGTCTAAGTAAGTCGTTCAACTAATGTCGTCCATATGTTTTGCTTTAATAGTACGTGAGTTTGTGTTTATGTTTTGTGTGAATGCAAAGGAAGTGCTGGTTTTGTGTTGTAGTTTGCAACATTCTTAGAAACATATATTGGCATATAAGCTAGAAACCATGATATAGCTCTGATGAGGCTTATCAGTGAAATATTCCATGAGCTTAGGAGTCATAGCAAAAAGCCCCTTTCTCAATTCACAAGTGTAAATAATGCCACGTACCTTAGTGTTTCTTTGTATTTAAACTTTATCTCCAAACTTGAATAAGAAAATTGTAGTAGTAACTTGTATTGTCACGTAAAATTCAAAATGAATTTGAGGCGTAATAAACTCATACAATGGTATATAGGCTAGAAACCCGTAATATAGCTCCGAGGCTTATCAATGAAATATTCCACGAACCTAGGAGTCATAACGAGAAGGCCCTTTTCCGATTCACAAGTGTAAATAACGCTACGTATCTTAGTTATGTTATGCAGAATGTTGACGTTTGAGTTATGTTATGTGAAATAATGGCCTGTGTTTGAGTTATGTTTATGTGGAATATTCATATTTGACTTATGTTTTTTGCGGAATGTTGATGTAACTTACGTTTATGCGTAATGTTGATATTTCAATTATAGATATTCAATATAATGACACTTGATAGAAACAAGGGAAAGAAACTGACAACTACCGAGATGTAACCTTGACAAGAGTTTAGGTTTCCGTCAATATAGAGTTAATGTGATATTTTTTTTTGGTGCAAAGGAAAGAAAAATTACAAATAGAAAAGAAACTAGTCCCTAACAAACAAGACGCCAACAACATCACCAAGAACCGCAGCATCCACAAATGACGGAGGAGTATTCCAAAATTGAAAGGGTTCTCGTCCATGGCTTCCCCATTTAGCAAGAATATCGGCTACGCTATTTCCTTCCCGAAGAATATGCTCACAACGGATAGACCAGTCCCAACTGAGAATAGCTCTGATATCACCAATTAAATTACCATGGGGATGAAACGTCCAGTTTGTGCTTTCCAAGTACCGAAGAGCTTTTAAAGAATCCGAAAATAAACAAATATCTCTAAAGGATTGATTCCAAGCGACAAGAAGACCAGTGCGAATAGCTAATAATTCAGCACCCATATTGGAGTCGAGACCAACATATTCAGAGAAACCACCCAACCAATGTCCTTGGCAGTCTCTAAGAACGCCACCAATACCCGCAGCTCCTGGATTGCCCAGAGCACTACCATCCACATTCAAAGCAACAGTAGCATTTCGCGGAGGCTTCCAGGCAACCAGACGAGGGCTTTTCAGAATACTAATCTTAGCCAACCCCAGACAGGAATTCCACTCAAGAATCATATTATAGACAAAATACTCCCGTTCCACTTGACTAATCTCAACATGTCCAATAACTGCTCTATTACGAAGACACCAAATAGACCAGATAATCGCAAGAAAGCTAATATCACGCCGCCATCCCTTCATCAACACCGAACCATCTTGACAGTGAATCTTAAACCAAGAGGAAAAAGGAGCATTGCTTACCAACGTATTAGAAAAAGGCCAGCATACCGTTGCCAAATATCATTGACCTTCGCACAATCCCGAGAAAGGTGAGAAATTGACTCGGCCCCAGATCCACTTCGCTGGCATAAATCCGAAACTTCAATCCCTCTCCTTACTCGAAGCTCTTGAGTATGAACTTTGCATTGCCAAATAAGCCAGCTAAGAATCCTCACCTTCTCCGTCCCTCGAATCCTCCATATCCAGCTCCAATTATCATCGCCCTCAGAATCTACCCCCGTTAACCATTGAAACCCACTCTTGACGGAATAGCGACCAGAAGTAGAGTTTCCCCAAATGATTTCATCCAAAGCCCAGGATTCCACCGGAGGGCGGATGGATGGAAACTCATCTCTAATTTCACTCGGAATAGGTGTGCGAAGGTCATGGAGTTTCCAGATGCCCATGTCATCCAGAATATCACTAACCATCAGATCCCGGTCGTTATTGTCCACCGAAAGAACACGATCAATCAGTCGTCCGTTCCTTAACCAAGGATCGTGCCACAGAGAAACTGAGCAGCCGTCTCCAATTTTGTACCGAAAACCTGCAATAATCTCAACCCTTGCCTTCAAAAGGTCCCGCCAAACTGGTGAATAGTTAGGTCTGTGTGTCCAGTCCAGCACATTCAAATTTTTAGCACATTTCCCACAAATCAGTCGGACCCAAAGTTTCCTTTGGTTTTCATGAGCGCTCCACACGAGTTTTCTAAGAAAAGCAATGTTCATAGGTCCACATTTACGAATTCCTAAGCCACCGGCAGCCTTCAGTTTAGTAACTGTATCCCAAGAGAGTAAATACACGCCTCTCTTATCATCAGAGGAGCGCCAAATAAAATCACGCACAATCCCATCAACTGCATGGCACGCACTGGTAGGAAACCAAGTGACTTGCATTAAATAGCTGGGCATTGCATTTAACGTGGCTTTAGCAAGAGTAACTCTACCAGCCATATTAAGAAGGCTAACTTTCCAACTGGACAACTTTTGACTCATACGACTAACCAACTGACTAAAATTGTCAGCTGATCTCCTGCCTACTCCTAGGTCAAAACCCAGGTATCTACCAATGTTGTCAGTCGATGTAATTCCAAGAATCTTCCCAAGAGTTTCACGTTGAGAGCTGGAAACCCCACTCGAAACAGTAAACTTTGATTTAGGCATATTAATTTTCAGGCCCGAAGCCGCACTGAATTCCTTAAGGACCGAGGTGAGAACCTGAGCTTGATTGATAGTAGCTTGAGCACACAAAATAACGTCATCAGTAAAGAACAAATGAGATAAATGTGGACCACCACGAGAGCAAGACATAGGGGCCCATTCTCGCCTTTCCACCAAAGAGTTGATCATAGCACCAAGTTTCTCTATACACAGAACAAAAAGATAAGGCGAAAGAGGATCTCCTTGACGGATACCTCTCTGCGGGCGAAATGTAGGAAGACGCTCACCATTCCACAATACAGCGAGTGAAGACTTCCGAACACAGTTCATAATAAGAGAGATAATAACCGTTGGAAAACTGAAATCAGACAACACACCTTCCAGGAAATCCCAGTTAATGCGGTTATAAGCTTTTTTGAGATCTATTTTGACCAACATTAATCCCTTACGACTCTTTGACCTCTTCATCGTATAAATCAATTCCCTAGCCATCATAATATTGTCAACTGTACTTCGACCTGGGATGAAGCTACTTTGAAATGGATGCACAATATCCTTAAGAAAAGGACGCAATCTATTCACAATGATTTTCGTAATCAATTTATAGCTACTGATCGGTCGAAATTGTGTAATAGATACAGGAGAAGGTTCCTTCGGAATTAAGGCAATTAAGGTCTCAGCTAGCTGATCATCAATATTGCCAATTTCGAAAGCTTGTCGAACCATATTAGTCATCGAAACACCCACCACATGCCAAAATGTTTTTAAGAAAATTGGTTGAAAACCATCAGGGCCTGGAGCTTTATGATTACCCATTGAAGACAGAGCACTCCAAATTTCATCACTAGTTACCGGCCCACTCAAGCCATTGACAGCTGCCTGTTGGAGTTTTAAGTGATTCAAGCTAACGCCGCTGTCCCCACTACCTGCTGAGCTCGCAAACAAGCCTTGAAAATAAATCAAGACTTCATTTTTAACCTGAACAGGATCGTCACACCACTCCGCAGTAGCACGTAATTTTAATCTCTCGATTTTATTGGGCTTCCGACGCACCACTGTGGAGGCATGAAAGAATCTGGTATTACGATCTCCAAAAGTAAGTTTCTGTTCCCTACTTTTTTGGAACCAAAGGATTTCCTCCTGAGCAAGAGTATGACTATATTCTGAAATTAGCTCCTTTTCCAAAATTCTAAGATTATGTGAACTAGAACTCTGCAAAAGTCGTTGAATCCCATCAATCCGACCTTGAAGTCTTCTCTTTCTATGAAAAATGTTCCCAAAAACATTCCGATTGAACACCCTACATGCCTCCTCCATCAACTGTAGAGATTCAGAAGGGTGTTTCGCAATATCCCAATTATTTTTAACCACATCAGAAAACCGATAATCCGTTATCCACGCAGTCTCAAACCTGAACGGCCTAACACCCCCATATCTCGACACACCACCCAACTTTACCAGTAGAGGAGAGTGGTCAGAATACACACGAGGAAGATGCCAAATTGCCGCTTCGGGAAACAACACTCTCCACTCCACATATGCAATGGCCCGATCAAGACGCTCTGCAATTCTAGGAAAGGAATTGCGAACCCAAGTAAACTTTTAACCAACATATCCCAAATCTAGAAGATTACACTGCTGGAGATGGTCATTAAATTTATCTGCTCTACGTTGAGAAAAACGACCACCTTGTTTTTCCGCTCGGGAAAGGATATCATTCATATCGCCAATGACAAGCCAAGGCTGACCCTGGTTTGCAAAAGTATCATGTAGATCATTCCATAAATTCTCTTGAAGACTAGCATTGGTGCTAGCATATATAGCTGTAACAAGCCAGGACTGGCCATTGGCCATCACAACAGATCCGATAATCATTTGAGAGTTGGAACGTAGTTCAGAGAAATTACAGGCACTCTTTTTCCACAAAATCCAAATGCCTCCCGCACGACCAATCGGATCTCTAATAGAAAAGCCATCAAAACCCATTCGTTGCCAATGGAACTTGTGTTGATCAAAAGTTACTTTGGTCTCAACTAACACCACAAAATCCACTATATTAGGCTGGACAAATTCCCTAAGATGACGCCGGGCCACTTTATTACCTGCGCCTCTTATATTCCACATTAAGATATTTAACTTAATCATTAATGTAGTAGAGAAACATAAAGCATCACTCCGTCAAGTCCATATGGGACTGGCCCCTCACATTAATTTCAAGAGGAATTTATCGATTCACCAATTCGCTATCCGGGTCCATTGGAGAGGCACCGGTAACACTAGCACAGTGGACATCCATGTCACCCTCTCCCTGCTTGAAATTAGGTGGTCGGTTAGCATGGAAGACAAATTGAGATCCACTGATGTTTTGTCCTGGGGGAAGAAGAGCATCCTGGGAGGGAGGGGCCTGGACATTCGGGGAAAGACACGTCGAGGTAGAGGCCCGATACTTCAAAGGAGAAGATGCCCCCAGAGGAGTAGCTATTTCCTGGCCCTTTGCCAGTTCTGCATTCGGATTCCTTAAAGTACGATAAAAACGGCGGCCAGTAGGTGTATGCTTATCCAAAACATGCTCCCTCCCTGGGTTATGCTCAGGGATTGAATCACTGACACCATCAAGGGAGGTATCTGCCTCTTCTGTCGAGAGACTATGGAATCTGTTACTTCTGATACCAGTACTTGGTGGGCGGTTCACAGCTTTTGGAGTTCTCTTCCTGGCGACAACCATCCATTCGCCGTGAATCGGGCTCGATTCCTGACGTGGAACAACATCAACATCCGATGATAAATTTTCTTGTGAAGCACCAACTCTCTCCAGAGTCCCCTCTTTCGATACCTCGCAAGTAGCACTGGTATGTCCATAAACGCCACACCGGAAACAAATCGTATGCAGAGCCTCATAAACCACTTTATATCTCACCCCCTCTACTTCAATCAAAGGCACAAGAGGTTTAGTTAAATCAATTTCCACACAAATCCGGGCAAATTTTCCCCTATTAGCATGGAACGTATTACCATCGAGTTTCATAGGTTTACCGATAGACCGAGCAAGAGTCGCAAGAACATTGGCATTATAGAATTCCATTGGTAATTCAGGGATACGAATCCAGACGAGGGTCTTTTCCATGCCAGCCGTAGCAGGGTGAAACCTCGGCAACCATTCCCGCACTGTTAAGTAATGGTCTTGGATAACCCAAGGGCCTTTAGTAAGAGCAAACCTTCTGTCGTCCTCGTTAGAGAATTTTATCAGAAAAAAAATCATTCTGGAGGTCAACAATCTCAATCTTTCCGGTAGGCTTCTATAACTGATTGATTTTTGAAGATAAAAAGTAGATCCCTACAGTTTTACCCAAAACCTTAACAATTAATGAATCCTTTCCAATTCCTCTCGAAACCCTGGTGTAAATGAGAAACAGGGCAATTGCGTGTTATCATCACGGTACTGAAGATTCATCATTTGCACTTCACAGAGATCCGGTAAGTGTTCAATGTCCATATCTTCCACTATTGGGTTCGATTTATTCCTTCCCCAAATTCCGTTCGAAGAATCAACCAATCTGGTCCCTGAGGTTAGCGGCGGAATGACTCCCCTATCCGGAGGATCCGATGGGCGTTGCCGTTTCCCTAGAGGTGGAGTAGAAGAACCGGGATTAAACCCTAATTTCGCTGGCGAAAACATCGGTACTCCTATTGTAAGCGTAAAGATCGCTTGTACCTTTTCTTCTTTACTAAAAAAGAAAAGATATGTGATATACTATTAAACGTTAGGATTTGAGCTAAAATTCTTCTACAAACATTAAGGTTCAAAATAAAAATTTCCATACCACTTCATCATTAGATAGAAAATTGAAATTTCAATCACCTTCACTAGAGTTTTCATCAAAAATATACAAATAAGGAACTATAGGCACAAGTTCATTAGATTCGCTATCTTCATCCTCAACAATCACGCTAGAAGTGTTCCAGCCTAGATGTTGTTTATAAACTTCATCATAGGCTTCAATGTTCAAACCTGAAGCAAGAAAAAGTGTTAGCTCATTCACAAATCGATCTGTTCTTCTAGCTAGAAATGGCCTTGCCGCATCTGAGACTAAAGTCTTGAACTCTTCTTGTTTGGCTTCATGTGTCTTTGTCTGATGGACTTGTTCACTTCTGAAAAAGAAAAGTCAAAATGAAAAGCCTTAAAAGATTGATTGGAAAATTGTAATACTGTCTCAACCATAATTCACCAAAAAAACCCAAAGAATAAATCACTTCTAATGAATTCAGTTAATTTCATCACCAATTAATACTAAGATAAACATGAACAAGTAATAACAATGACTTAACGCATTACCTCCTTGAGAATGAATCAATCACCCCAAGAATGTGATGTGTGATAATATCAACATCTTCCTCCTATAGATGGTAAGAAAAGCTAATCAGTAACATTCCATAAGACCTATAAAGATTTCAGATAGGCTAAATTTCGGTTACAATAATTTTGAACACTGAAAAAATCTGAAAGCAGTATCGTATAAGGTAGGTTTTAAATCGCGAATTGCGAGTTATGCTGCAGTTGCAGGTTATGACAGCAATTGCAAATAATGTCAACATAATTATGAAAAATGCAGCTGTAATTTCAAAAAAGTACAGTAACAAACCCACGCGCAACTGCAATATTGCGAGTGTAATTACAGTTGTGCTCCATAATAAGCATCTTCTATCTCATCAAGGCATCAATTCTTAGTCAACATAACAAATAAACTCATAAAAAGAACAATCAAAATGTGAAAATGAATTCAATAATGTTCATGTTGCACAATTAAATACATGCCTATGATTTATGCTGGAAGAGAAGCTTGTTAACAACAAATGTCATTGCACGTGGCTGCAAATAATGGTCTCATTCAAAGGAGCAAAGTCTATACTGAAGACAACATCTTTCCATATTATTTAACACTTGCGAGTACATGGCCATAAAATGGGAAGTAAAAGTTTTTGATAGATACTGAGCCTACAATAAAACGTGAAGCTCCAAATGCACAGTAATTAAAACACCAATTACATGTAAATAAACTAAGCAAAAGATAGACCTGTGTCAAAGCCTGAATTTCTCTTTTCAACCAACTTTGGAGCCATCGATTCAACTGGAGATACTTGCGGGATTTCCAGTATTGTGACACATCAATTTTATCATCCAGTAAGCCTGATTGAACATAGAATTTCCTCAGAAAGCATTGGCATATAAAATGTTCGCACATATTGTTTGGAATTCAGGCAAAAGAGCAGAGAAAGAGAACATAGCAAATAAAACTAAAAGAAAGGAGAAGCAGCGTGGGACCTGGTGCTGTGTAATAGCATTGCAATCTGTATCTGTGTGCTTTTGAAAAGAAAGAACTGGAACAACCCAAAAGAGTGAAACAAATAATACCATCTTATAACATGCAGAACACTAGGAGTCACTGAAAAAGTGAAAATAGTGTGAATATGTACCTAGTCGCAAAATCTTGATTTACAAGTTGCCGTTGAAATGAACTCCCATCATAACCATAGATGATTGAAAAGTTCTCTACCTGCAAATTTGCATGAACAAGGTACTGTTTAGACAGTTACTCCAGCAATAGCATGAGCAAACAGCATGTGGATGCCACTAGTATATAATATCACTTCCTCAGCCAAAAAAAAAAAAAAAACCTTGCACAAAGGACATTTTACAGAAGGAGGCTTCCGAGAGTGCTTGGCTGCAACAACCTTGGTCCAATGCAAGATGCAAGTATAACAAAATTTATCTGCATTACAAGAATGGAAAGAGTGATCTGTAACATCAAAGGAACACTATTTCTGCAATAAAGCAACCCGAGCACCCTCTCCCTGCACCCCACAAAACCCACGAAGACATACTTTATCTCACTTCCCTAAAAGCCTAAACTTGCAGAGACAAAGGATTGCGCAGAACTTCTGAAATTTCCATGTAAAAAATTAATCGTAATACCAAACTACAATGAAAAATGGATTCAATTCTGTCCATTTAAAGCTCCACTGAAACTGCGTAATCAAGCAACTTAAACAGAAGACCGTAAGATCCCAGAAGTTGGGAGTAAGAATTTCGAACCCAAAAGAGAAGTGAAAATGAAACTAAACTTTTCTTAGGAGAAAAAGAACTTACGAAAACAAATATCTAGATAGGATTCCTCAACGAAAGAACAGAGGCAGATTGGACAAGGACTTGTGTCTGTTGCAGCTAAAGATTGATTCTTATTGTGGATGTTAACTTGCAGCTGTTGTGGTTGATCTCCTTGTCCAGGTTCCATTCCCTTTTCGTTGCTTTTCAACCGCAATTGCAGCACAACGGTTTAATTACAAATTGCAAATATTAAAAGATGAAAGCAATAGTAAATGATTGTACCCTCTTTAATCTATACTATATAAAGTGAGTACTAAATAATTACATATTTAAAAACTTTTACATATAACAGTAAAGAGTATAATAAAACCGTACTTTTGAAAACATATATCAAGTTCTACGGAGTTAAAGGTACCATGAGGACTACCAAACTTCAATTATTAGCCAGGAGAATTCATGCTAGAGTAACTAAACATGAAGATGCATTTGGTATTTTGATATTAAGAACCTAAATGCGACAACTCACTATCATTGTTTCATTTTCCGCTTGTCATTGTACTTCATTTCACATAGTTTTCTTCTCATATCATTTACGTGCAAGCTTGACCTTTTAAGGTCATATCAACTTAACTAATACACTGTCACCTCATTACTACTACTTATTTTTTTTATTTCCCTCACACAATCCATGATTATTCACATTTCTAGTACATTCGGGGATGTGTCCCCAAAACACGACAACATATTACGTTCATGGATACAGATACACTGTACCTCTATCTGTTCACCCATCCATTTACCATTTCTGTTCCATATACATATATTCACCCAATCCAGAAGTTTCCGATACACTATCAGTAGAAATTTCCAGTCTTTCTTTTCCCCTACTATTCCCTTATACTGATTCACAAACTCTTAGCACAATATTCGTATAACCATTTTGGTCCCAAACTCATGCGCTCATGATCATAACCGTTTCACGAGTCCATTTCAGTTCATCTATACACTTTCGTCTCACCATTTCTACTTCTTCCTAATCTTAGAATCACTTCGCTCTTTTGTTTAAAAGTAGACCGTTATGGTACAATATTGATCTCATTACAATCTCGCTATCATCATCTATGATATCCACTAACACAAATGTAGTGAATCCATATCTGCCTGATCGGACTCTATACTTTTTGCTCATTTCCAATTGTTCCCATTTCGTCGAATATACAAGTCACAACTCTAATTACCTAATCATCTCGAACTTTTAATCCCACCTAGGCCTACTGTAACCAATATGTTTCTCATATCCACAGTGGACCTCTCCAAGCTATAGAAACTGTCGCCGTAATATTGCCACTTTAATCCCCTGATTCATTTTGATAGCATTTCTTTCTTCAATCAGTCCATGTCAACGTAGTCATACTAATACCACATTCGAGGGTTTATAACCACAGTACAATATAAATCTCATTATCCATTTTTCCTTTTTCCCCTTCCTAATTGCCCATACACTTTCATAAGCTCACATTCTGATACAGTCTCACTTTTCTCACACTTAATCACTTAACACATATGCACACGTAGGATTTCTACTCGTGCGACTCAGACTAGGGATCAGTTGCCACGGTCTGCAACGACGCGACTCAAATGCATGCAACTTGACCTATGTTCCAGAAAATGCCCAGATACAGACGTACTGCTGGGCTCTGATACCACCTAAATGTAACACCCCACTCCCGCGTGACCCGAACCCGACATCGTTGGTGATATCCGAGTCCGTGCCCCGCGAGGGTGGCGT
>JAOTIZ010000006.1:18577335-18600561 GCA_027123425.1 Erythroxylum panamense | reverse complement strand
ACATGAATAGCAAGCAATTGACCACAGTAATAGCAAGCAATTTCACAATTATCACATCATGAACACTTCTATGTCAGATCTCCCAATCCATCGGACCATCCGTCCGGAATCCAGTCAGAAACAAACACAATCACTAATCCCACCATTATCTCCACAGTGAACTTAGAGAAATTGAGAGAAAACCATCTCAGTCACTCACCTATAACTTCCGAGCTAATGCCGGGAAGTCTCTGCAACGTCGGTAGGTCGACGCTCCAAATGTGCCTCTATAATGATCAGAGAATATAAACATTACTAATTGTCCAATCAGAACTATTTAATGATGCACATGTAGCAATTAGAAGGTGTACAATGCATGTTCATGATATTCCCGGCCTAAATCTAAAATTTCCATCACAAACATTCCATCTAAAAATTAGAAATCTAACGGCACCAAAATTACTCTTTTCGGGCCTCTATAGGTCCAAAAATAAATAAAACAGTGACCAAATAACCATTACCCGGACCCACGTCAATTTCCCGTCCAAAAATTCCCAAGTTCTCATAAAATGAAATTGAATATTTCACGAATCCGATGCCTCAAGAATCAGTTCAATCGGATGTCGGACGGAAAAGTTATAAGCAAAAGAAGGAAAAATATATGATCCTAGTCGACTAGCCTGAGAATCCTAGTCGACTTATGCTACTGTGTATGTCCTAGTCGACTTGTCTGAGGATGCAAGTCGACTTACGATACTACAATGGCAGATCTGGAACAAACGTCCTCCGACATCCCAACTTCCACAGGGCATAACTCCCTGCTCTAAACTTCAAATTGGACAAACTTGGTATGTATTTTATAGAGAAAAGAGAGCTCTACAAGTGTCATGAAGGACACAAAAACTAATTTCACCTCTAAGGGTGTCAAAAATACACTCAAAGTTACTATCTTCACAATGCCTCTCAAAACAATGCAACATTTTGTCAAAACAGTGTAACATTTTATAAAATCCATAACTTCTCATTCCCTTTGGTAAAAATTACAAGATTTATATCAAATGAAAGATCAGAATGTGACCTACAACTTTAATGACAACATGAAATCAAATTCAATTGCTAAGTAGGTCAAACAATTCAATGAATGATTTTGCCCACTGAAACCACCTGAACTGAACAGCAATTTTCTTAAAAAGCATAATTCCTTCCACAAATGTCAAAAAATTGCATACTTTATACCCATGAAAAGATCAAACAGAATAACACACTTCTCATGAAGGGCTTAACAGCCAATTTCATCTCTAACAAACTCAAAACTGTCATGTAAGTGGCTGCCTTGATCACTAGTCAATGACCTAGCTTAAGTCCAGTCTTTGAAAATTCATAACTCCCATTTCTGATATCTAAAAATAGTATAGTATATCTTATTTTCAAGATAATTGCTTCCTCTACAACTTTCCAGAAGATCACTTGAGCCAATTCAAATCGAAAAAATCTCTAAATTTGCTTCCAATCACAATACTCACAAACTCACACTTATGGCTAGGTTTCACCAAAATACGCATAACCAGTCAATAGACAACAATTCATAACTCCAAACATACATATCGAAAAATTGCAAAATCAGTGGCAATGGAAAGATAGCAAGATAGGCTTCAACTTTCATTAAGACCATTTTCACCAATTCCTCTTAAATCAATCCAGAAAACTCATCAAAGTTTCAGGTCATCAAGCTCGAATTACTGTTCATACTGCACCTAAACTTCACTTTCAAAGCAAGATTCAACACTCTTCTAATCAAAATTGGCCAGCACTTCCTTCACAAAAATTGTAGCCACATGTCTCAATTTTAATTTAAAACAAACCTCACCTCAATTTCTTAAGCACACAACTAGTTATAGCAAAAACATTAACCCATGTACAAATGACAATTTCCAGCTTTGATACTCCATTCACTTCCTATCATGCCAAGTCCAATTCTACTTCAATAAGCATACCAAATGGACAAGACATCAGCCACTTGATCATCACTACTTTCACTTAGACCAATAGCCACAAGTTGGCAGCACTTAAGATACACATTTTCTTACTAAATTCCCATTTATCTAACCTCATTCAAACATCAAAACCAATCAAAAACCAATCCACAACATATTCATCATTCACCCTCACACAAACTTACTCTTATACCCAAACAATCCTACCCCTATCTTCATGAAATTAATGCATAAATAATCACAAAAAAGGCACCATAACTCCCATTGAATGCATCTAACAACCATGACATGCATAATTAAAGCTTAAAATAAAACTTACCTAATTAAAGCTTCCTCTTAAAGGCTTCAACTACCAACAACTTCTCCACCTCACTTTCTTACTTCACTCCACATACACAATTACCATGATAAGAAGGTAGCTTGGATGCATGAAGGAAGGCTCTTAAGGTTGGAGGAAGTGACACTTTAAGAAGGAGAAAATCGATGGAGAGGTAAAAAGAAAAGAAGGTTTTCGGATGGGATGAAGAAATAAGCAAGAAACTTGATCTTTTATCAATGAAGTTGCCGAATTCAATAGCTAGGAACAAGACAAAAGCATTAAAGCTCTTTAGGACACTTGGCATTTGTAGGAAAAGACAAAACAAGAAAAGGACAAAAACATGTAATAGGATTATTAAGAACCCTAATGTGAAATTTGACCCATCCAAGTCCAATGGCCCTAATTTCAATCCCAAAATAATATACCCAATATTGTAGTGCCATTGGACAGCAATTTTCGATACCGAAAATCAACCGGTTCGCCACTTGGCGATTTGTCCGGTCCGAAAATTTTCTCCGGAAAAGTCCAGAAAAATTCCTAAAATTCCCTGAAAATATAAAACACACAGAAACTCACTCCAATAAATTTTTCAAACACAATTTCCACATTATTCACAAGACAATGTCATTAGGCACAAATACCGGGAATGTCATGAATGCATGTACAGGTATTTTTCATGTGCATAAATTCACTGTTCATAACTACCAGTATGCATGAACAATCCTAATTAGTCCCAATCACTCTCATCCTTTGCCAAATTACTATTCTACCCTTCCCGTCGGGGGTGGGATGTTACATGTAAGAACTTAAACCCTTTCAATTTAACTTTTGTTAATGGTTTACTTCTATTCAGTGGTATAAAACCTACTTCAATCTAGGTCCTTATAGAGTTTTTGAACCTGTTTAACTCATTCTCTAGCCTAACCATAAAGAAACATAAAAGTTAGTTATATGTTTCATTAGATTCATCTAATCAGGTTGAGTCACTTACAAACATATCATGACTTAACTTATAGAATTTGTCTTTTAAATATGTAGGCATAACTTATACAATGTACCTTTTAAATATGTAGGCATACCTATCTCTAATAAGAGGGTAAGCTTTAAGGACTGTCAACCATTATTTGATGCAATTAAAAGAAGAGTCAAGAATTGGAACAATAACTTCCTTTCCTATACTAGAGTTTTCCAAGTCCTTAACTAAGTGTTAATCAACATGCATACTTATTAGTGATTGCATATTTTTTTCCTTAAAAAATGATCAAATATATTAAAAGAAATTAGATGGTCAGATGTTTATTTAACCAAAGAGGAAGGTGGATTAGGAGTTACCTTGATAAGGAGCACCAATAAGATGGTCCTAGCCAAGAAGATCTAGAAGTTGTTCATTAATTTTGAATATATTTTGGTTAGACAGGGGCACACATATATAATAAAGAATAAAAAATTCTAGTCCACTAAGTTTAAACACTAAAATTCATTGTCTTTTAATCAAATCCTTAAAATGATAGACATTATACATAAAGGTATCAAATTTGAGATTGGGAATGGGAAAGCACTTGATTTTGTTTCAATTATTGGAATGATCCTCTTCACCTGATCCTAGGTTTGGAACATTTGAACCTTCACAATCCTCCCAATGCTAAAGTGAACAAAGTGATCAGTGATGGAAAATGGAGTTCATGTATCTTGCATACTTAGTAACCGATGCTTAATTATAATCCTTGCTTGAATTCGGCTAATAAGCCTAAGTGGATACATCATAAATCCAAAAATTTCACCAACAGATCATACATGAGTCTCACGAGTCTCCTAGTTTTCATGCTTCTTTGTGGAAGGTTGTACGGTTCACTAGTAAGTCCCTTAAAGCATCTTTCAGTTTATAATGGGCGATTAGGACTATCCTAACATCTATGGAAAAATTTATAGGAAACAACTCCAGTAAAAGCTGCACTCTCTAGCCTATCTATAGGAAAAATTGTTCATCTTCTTCACACATGTAGCTTCTGATATGCTTTTTAGTGTTATTCTCTTAGCCTTTCTAATCTTTCATTTTTACCTTTTATTGGTCATTATTCATTTCTTGGATTGAACTAGCTAGATTCACTAATAAAGTTTATTAAATAACCTTCTTTAAACTTGAAATCAACTATAGGGTTTATGCAATGTGATTGGAAAGGAATTTTAGAATTTTTCGAGGCAAAAGCTAGCCTATTTTGTAGTTTTCTCTGTCCACTCTTCAAAAGATCATATATATATACATGTATGAATATAATTGTTATGCATAATATTTCTTCTAGAATAAGTTATAATATGTTTGCACTTTGGGAGCACCCTACTACGTTATCTAGCTCTTTGTTAATTTTCTTGCTTCTTTTCTTTCTTATGCTTTTTGATAAGTGCTTGATTGATTATTGGTTAAGAATTTATTTTACTTATAAAGATGTATAAGTTTTAGTCGTAAGTCTACAATGTAGCTATAGCAAGCACTAACAAGTACTAGTCAATCCTACGAGGATTGTAAGTACTAATATTCCTTTTTCTGTCATCTAATCGCCAAATCACAATGTGAATTTACTTAAATTAAACTAAAATTAAAATAATAATGAAATCAGATAAAGAAAATACTACGAAAATTCAATATCAAATAAGTAGTACTTAGGTAATGAATCCCCCTATGATATCTTAAACACTAACCTTTTATCATGCAATTAAATTATTAATTTTTAAATTGTGAAAATTTCTATCTTATGTTAATATCTTTCTTAAGACTATTGGCAACTAACCACCTAATACTTAACTTTCAAGGATTTAAAACTCTATGATCATCTTAAAAATCAGGTAAGGAGAACTTGATCCTAATTAAACTAGCTAATTAGAACCAAATTTGTAATAACTTTTATCATCTCAAGTTGTTTTAATAAGATCACATTAAGTTCTTATTAAAGAATAAAAAGGAAATTCTCATGAAATTAAAGAAAGCTCTTTATTGTTTTCTTATTATTATGATCCATAAATTTCATCAATAAAAACAACCTTAAATAGGTATAAAATCCCTAGGTTATTAGACATTTTCCAACCCTTGTTCTTCATATATTAAGCATATTTCATCTTCACCAACATGTAGAAAAGTGAATTTTGGCAATGTATTTGATTCATCTTAAGCAACCTCATTTTATTGCATCTTTAAGATTAATCCTTGCAAAATTACCATCATACATTTGGTCTTTTTCTATTCATTGAACCTTTAATTTGTTGCAAAGAATCATAAAAATGGTTGAAAATATTTGCTAGTCCAAGCTGATCTTAATTATCTTCAACATAGTTTTGATTAGATGCACATATCACATCAGTAATATGATAAGAAAAAAACACATATCAAAGATACCAGGAAAAATATTATAGCTATCACGTAACACACTCTAAATTGGATAAGGAAAGTAATCATGATAAAGGAATCACAATTTCATATAAGCTTATAAAGGGACAATAGATAGAATATCTCTCACTCTAGTTGCTAAACATGACAACAACTCAAAAACTTAATAATAGGATGTATAAAAAGGGCAAAGAAACTTTAAAGTAAATAGATAATGATTTCATATTGCTCATATAGCTCCCAAAAGCTTGTTCCTTTTTTACTTAATGCATCTTTTAATTAAGGAAATCACTATTATGAAAACAATGCTTTAATCATTGGGATTTAATATGATTCAAATCATTTATTATAGTTGATTGATTAGAGGAGTGCAACATTGGATCTCTTAAGATGCTAAACTTAGTTAATGATGTGGAGAAGATAGATCATTTTTGTACTTAAACATGCTTTCGAGAGGATCGATGGCAAAACTTAATCTTATGATCTTTGTATCTAATTGTTAAAATGTAGATTGTATTAGATCATGTACATCCTTTTTTTTTAGATTCTACATATTAACTCAATTTAGTTTTCAAAATTTTTTAAAGAACCACTTATTTTTAAAAATTATTGAAAAAACTTATTGCACATTTTAAACTTAAAGAAACATTTTCATTTAGACTTTTGTTAAAAAATAATAGTGAAATATATATGATGTGAATATTATACATAGACCAATCGAATGTTAATATAACGATCCTATCTAACTCTTAAACTTGGCCATATTCTAACTAATTAAATACAATTCAAACTAATAATTTTTAAGTTGGCGAGAGCTAGAGAATAGAAAGGGAGAGACTTAGATCATTGTATAAAAGATGAAGTAGGGCGGGTGATCGTGGCTAAAAATGATATTAAGAGAAGATGACAGAAATACTTCTTTAGCCTTTCTAATGAACGTATGGAGGACAACATCTCTTTAGGTGATCCTAGCACATAGAGGTATCGTAACTTTACTTGTTATCAGGAGATTACAAAGCAAGAAATTAAAAGGATGAGTGGAGACTTAGTATGTTAATTCCTCTATATAAGAACAAAGGGGTCATCCAAAATTGTAACGAATATAGAGAATCAAACTATTTAGTCACCTCACGAAGTTATAGGAGAAGGTAATTGAGAAGAGAGTGAGAAAGGCTGCTCCTATCTCGGAGAACTAGTTTAGCTTCATGCTAGGAAGGTTCACAACAAAAGTTTTACATCTCCTTAAAAGATTAACGGAATATTATAGGGAAAGACAACAAAACCTACACATGATTTTTATTGATTTAGAGAAGACGTATGATATAGTACCTAAGGAAATCATATGGAGGTGCTTAGAAATTAAGAGAGTTCCTATGACTTATATAACGGTTATTAGGCATATGCATGAGGGTGTAAAAACTAGAGTAAGGACGATAGGAAGAGATATAAAGCATTTTCCTGTCGATATCGAACTACATCAAGGCTCCTCATTGAGCTCATTTTTATTTACAGTGGTGACTGATGAGATCACTAACAGCATCCAAAGGGATGTGCCATGATGTATGTTCTTTGTTGATGATATTATTTCAATGGATGAGACAAAAGAGGTTGCCAATGTCAAGCTAGAACATTGAAGGGATAAGTTAGAATCAAAGGGCTTTAAATTGAGCAGGACTAAGATTGGATAGTTAGAGTGTAAATTTTCATGCCATAGGGTGGCTTCCGATGTGGAGGTAAAGATTATTTTGGAAGTTATACTACAAAAGAGTATTTTAAGTATCCAGTATCTATCATCCAAAGAAATAGAGAGATCAATGAAGACATAGTTCACCGTATCAAATCAGGGTGACTTAAATGAAGAAGTGCATTAGGAGTTTTATATAACAAGAAGATACCACGTAAGCTCAAAGATGAATTATATCATTTAAAGAGTAGGTCGGCCATACTCTATGGGGCGAAGTATTGGCCTATCAAGTAGGTGCATAATCATAACCTAATGCTTTATTGGATGTGCAACTTTACTAGAAGAGATAAGATCAGGAATATAATGGTAAGAGACAAATTAAAGGTGACTAATATTAATTCATAATTAAGAGAAAAGGTTTAGTTGGTTTGAAGATATTAAGAAGAGATACCCTATCGCTCTAGTGGGAAGATCCAAGAAGATTGTATTAGATATTGTAAGAGAAAAAAAAGTAATAGGTGATTAAGAATGATATAACTCTGTTAGAACTTACTAAGAATATGAACCTCATTAGAAAACTTTGTGGATAGGGATAAAGGATCTCACATAGAGAGGTTCTTCTCGTTCTCATAAGGTTTTTAAATGATTTTCTTCAAATTTTATATCTTGTATTTAGCCTAAATATTTCATATTTAGTATTTCCCTCTTGGTTAGTTAGCCTAAACATTTCCCTATTTAACCTAAATATTTACATTTAATAACTTATATTTTCATGTTTATGTATTTATTATATTTATTGTATTATTTATATTATAAAAATAATTTTTTAAAAATTACTTAAACTAAATATGAGCTTTTGTTTCTTTTATTCATCATTATTTTTAACTATCTAAAATTTAGAATCCTAATACCTAAAGAAGAGGCGCTAAAACATGCTATTAAAACTTGAGTAGGGTTTGGTCTTCGGAGTTGAAACACAGCAATATCATCTGCTGGTTTCTGTTCCGCCGAACGAATTGTTGCAAGAAAAATGAAGTTGGGAGAAGATGACGATAAGTGCAAGAATAAATGTGAAGAGTGCAAAGAAAACCCATCAAAATACAAATGCCCAGGCTGCTCTCTCCGCTCCTGCAGCCTCGCTTGTGTCAAAGCTCACAAGCTCCGCACTGGCTGCTCTGGCAGCAATCGAACCGGCACCCCTTTTGTCCCTCTTTCACAATTCAATGATCGTATCCTCTTATCTGGTAAACGATAATTGTTTTTACTACTTAATGTTACATAACATACATTTGAGTATGTATTAAAGCATTTGTTTGTTGGTTATGTAGATTATAATCTGCTGGAGGAGACTAAGCGAGTCACTGAATCCGCTCGGAGGTTGAGAGGTCGATTACGTGCTTTTCCTTACCCCAAGTTACCTAATTACCTTCGCATCCTTAAGGGAGCTGCTTCGGCTCGTAGAACTAAGCTCCTTCTGCTCCCTCCGGGCATGTCCAAGAGAGAGATCAATCAGTCTCGTTATGACCAAAGGAAGAAATTTATCTCTTGGACTATTGAGTGGCGCTTTCACTCTACCACCGACGTTGTTGTTCTGCTTGATCACGGGTATGTTATATTTACCTACAAAATTGCTCTCTTGTTATTTCAAATTTTTGTCTGTCAACAAAACCTTATTACTTTTAGTTTTAGATTGCGATTATTAATCCTCATGGATTTCGTTATCTTTGCAGAATACACGAAGACACCATCCTTTACTCAGTGATGGAGAGGCATCTGAATCCTGGACCATGGAATCATCCTGTAAGACAATTTTCTCTGGAGCAACCGGATTCTCTTAAATATTTTATACGCAAATATCCCAAGGTATTAATTCTTTCTGAATTCCTGACACCAGTGCATTGAACCAACTATACTAGCTTATTCTAAGATTGATACAGGCTCCAAACTTGGTTGATATTGCTAGAGGGTGATGCATGCATCCTCTTTTCTGCACGAGCCATGTAAATCCATTGCATTCCAACTTGTAATTTCGCAAGACCCAATATGAACATGTTATCAGGTTGAATGAGGTTACACATCCAGGTCCTCCATCACATTGGTAGATTGTTCGTTCCAAAATATCATATAATGACGATAAACGAGTTGATATGACTTTCTTTTCATGGACTCAACTTCTCAATGAAGCTGCTGTTCTTGGGTAACACATTAAGTAATAAACTGTTACTTGATAACTACTGTTAGACTCTCATACACTTGGATGCCACAACGCAGTTTGTTAGTTCTCATAATTTAGGCTTTGGGTTGCATTTCACTAACTGTTTAACATTCAATACAGCTGCAATTCTTGGATAAGGGGGTTAAGTATAAAGCATTGATTGATGGTCCAACTGCTATAGTCTCATTTACTATGATGTCTTTGTTTTACATGACCATAGTATCTTCAAACCTTTTCCTGAGCATATTATCCTAGAGCTTATTTGAGTTTTCTATTTTTTATAAAAATTTTATGTTGCTGTGAAGTGCCGCAGCGCCCAAGCTATCCAATTGGATGCAATGCCCTCATCAAGTTGAAATTGTTAGTGTACTGAAAACGTTGCTATGGTTTTGGATTATTTCAGGGATCCAGGTCACCATTCTACAAGTTGGACATAAGGACACCATTAAGGCAACAATTGGCAAACATTGTTATCCTGGAATACCCTGTTGTACATGTTTTTCTTCCTTCGCATAGGTGTGAGTTTGAAATTGTAAATGAGGCACATCTTATAACCTGTACAATGGAAGCCAAGAATTGTGTCAGGAATGACCATCCTAGCTCCAGAGGTGTTGCATTTGTAGAGGAGGAAATAAAAGATGGGGAATCATCAGATCCTCAGGTTTATGATTTCATAAACAATGCAAATTTGGGTCCTCGGCATCAACTCAGTTCCCATGAAATGTCAGAGAGAGCATTGAATGAGTCATCTAGTGGCGCATTGAATGAGTCATCTAGTGGCTCATTGTTTGCAAGGGTTCCAGCAGGGAACGGTTCACATCCCAGCTCCTGGGATATGGAATTAGGCAGTTTAGAGGATATGGTGTTTGACATCGATCAAGACTTGCTAGATGCATATTCAAATCTCATTGCTGAAATGAATCCTAATGACTTGTGTGATTTTGAAGGTGAATTTTCCAAGGTAGTGGGGGTGGAAGAACAGAAAGATTCAACTTTTGGAGCAAACTTCCAAATGGAGGAATTAGAAGAGGGAGAAATTGCTGAATAGTCGCAATGTTATTATATACACTTGAAATTTGACTTTGTGAATTTTAGAATAGATTTCTGCAAGATGTATTGCCTTTCAATTTGGTTTCAACCATTCACAAACATAGACCGTTGACGGGAACACCAGTTAATGAGGGAAATTTGCCAATCTGGTGGCTTGACTAATATATAAACGGGGCACCCTTGTGCCCTTTCGGGTTCAAAACAAGAGGTAGCATGAGATTTACTGACTGCTCCTTGTTGATCTGCATGTTTGCTGAAATTTATTTATTTGATTTTCGACTTTTCATTGTACCTTTCGGTGTCAGTATTGGAGATTAATTTGTTCTTTTAAATAATAAGAATCAGATATTTACCTTCAAGTTAAAAGGTGTCTTTTTTGACTTCGAGCTCTTTTTCAACTTCTTCAATCCAAGCAATTTGTTAAGGATTGACCTCAAAATTTTCAAGCTCTTCATCACTTTGTAAGGTTTCCGCACAAATGTTCATTGGGTACATCTCGAGTTGATATAATTGCTCTTTTTCGCTTTGCAGTTTCAGATGGTTAATCTCTCTATTGAGACAATACATCTTATTGGAATTGTAGAGCATTCTGTTGGATTTGCTATAAACCTTGCTGAAACAGCTGTTGCATATTCTATTAAAATTGTTATATATCTTGTTGAATTTGAAGATTGTTAATAGTTATAATATTAAGTATTTCTTCTAGAGATATACCTAAGGTTTGACAAGAAGTTTCTAGTCTACACGGGAATTGTTGTGTATCCTGTAAATTACCATAGAAGTAATTTTGATGATTATCTTATCTATAACAAAAGTTAGGTTGAGCAGTTCATACATTGTTATAGGATTGAGAATATGAGTTATAAAAGAAATTACTTTCGTCCATATATAATTTTTTTTCAAACACAAAATAATAAATGAAAAGATCACAAAATAATAGAAAAGAAATCAATTACAAACAAATATATACAAATCACCAATTAAATAACAAACAAAAACTAAAACACCGTAAATCCTGACAACGGTGTCAAAATTGATCGCACGTCGTAGCACTAGTCAAAATAAAATAACTAAACTACTATAGCAGTGGTGAGTCTAGGTCAATCTCGCAGAAAGTGTGTGTAAAGTTGTTAAAATGAAATTAATCGGTGTTTGGATTTTTTAAAACAAGAAAATAAAATAAAACTAGATTAATAAAAACAAATTAAAGAAAACATGTAAAAAATGATTAAAGTAGGGAATTCGTTAGGAATCCGATTCTTTGGTTTAATCTCGGCCTGCACCCTAATTAAGCGTATTTCATTGATTTGTTGTTCTCTAACCTCTCCTACCAATTATTAATCGTGGGTTAACAATTAACCCGAGTTTTTCCTTAGCTTTTATTTAATCAAGATACGATCGTTAATTAAACCTAATCACCGAATAACTTAGAATATGATCTCTATATTTAATTGGGTAGTAGCATTACGAAATAGAAAAACCGATTAATCAAGGCAACAATCACATACAATGCGTCATTTAACTTAGGTCATGTTATCCCTAATGATTACGAATCATTAGTTGCTACACATGAATTTCAACATAACAATTACGGATTATATTGAAATTCTAGCAATGAATTTGCAATTAAATGATTCAATGAATGCATTAAAATCATCTTTTCACAATACCCAACATTTTTATAACAAATAACCGAATAATAACGAAAATCTAATTATTCAAACACAAATCAATTAACGTAGGATATCACAATTAATTTCTAATGAGAGAACGAAACAACAAAACAATAAAAAATACTTAACCCAAGTCGTTGGTGTCGATGTCATCTTCGAACTGACGTCGGGATGTCTAACCCTTCATGAATCTCTTCCTAGAAAATGCTTCAACCCCTATGTTAGTAACCCTACCGAAGCTCCCTCCTTTCTCCTTCACTGCCAAAGCTTCTTATTCCAATTAACTGTTCATCGATATGACAAATAAACTTAGGGGTTTTTGGTCTACCCTACTATTCACTCACTTCTCTTCTCTTAGGCCTAGCCGCAGCTCTTCTCCATTTCTCTCAGCCACTAAGCCGAAGCCCCCTCTCTTCACGCCCCCTTACTGTTTTATTGATGGGACAATTTTACTTCCTCATTTCTAGTCTAAGCTATTATACACCTAAAACCTTCAGCCAACTTATGAAAAACGTCTGCATTTTCTCAAGTGGTCTGCATGATCTGATAGCCAATTGCCCTATGAGGCAGTCTCAGACATCACAAGCTAATAGGGAGGCCTTCCATGCACCTGCTGGAACAGAGGACGAGGTAGAGGTCATGGAGGATCTAATTAGATCAGGCCTAATCCGAGTACTCATTCAGAAACTATTGATTGATCTGCCATACCTTCTTCTCTAGCTCGAGCTTATGCTTTGAAAACTTGCGAGGATCAGGACACATCTAAAGTCATTGTTGGTACTGTTTCTCTTTTTAACTCTAAAATGCATACTTTGATTGATCCTAGATCCACTCATTCTTATATCTGTGTTAAAGAAATTCTTGATAGAGAGATGCGTGTAGATCAGTTGGACTATGACATTCATATGACTAGTCCTTTGGGTAGTAGTGTGCTGGTTAATTAGGTCTATAGAAATTGTCCTGTTATGATCCAAGGATGTGAATATATAGCAAATCTAATTAGATTGCCTTTTCATGAATTTGATTTGATTTTAGGTATAGATTGGTTGTCCAAGCATCAGCGGTGGCTGATTGTAGTGCTAAAACAGTTATGCTTAGGAAGCCTGAAATAGTATTACATGACATCCGCATTAGTTCTTGAGCTAATGTGGCATTTGCTATACAAGATCAGAAGCTCATTAGGAAGGGATGTGAAGTTTATTTACCTTTTGTGCTTGATTCTAAGGAGGGTGGTAAATTTCAAGATATTCTAGTGGTAAGTGAATTTCCAGACGTGTTTCTTGAAGAGCTACCTAGGCTCCCTCCTAAAAGAGAATTGAAGTTGTCTATTGAAGTTATGTCTGGCACTGCTCCTATATCTAGAGCACCATACGGGATGGCTCCCACTGAATTGAAGGAGTTGAAAGTGCAGTTCCAAGAGTTTTTAGATAAGGGGTTCATTCGACCCAGTGTCTCACCTTGGGGAACACTACATATGTTTGTTAAGAAGAAAGATGGTACTCTTCGGATGTATATCGATTATAGGCAATTGAACAGATTCACAGTGAAGAATAAGTATCCATTGCCAAGGATAGAAAATCTGTTTAATTAATTAAAAGGTGTAGGAATATTTTCCAAGATAAATCTATTGTTAGGGTATTATCAATTGCTGGTAAAGGATGTGGATGTTCTGGAAATTACATTCAGGACTCGTTATAGACATTATGAACTTTTGGCAATGCCATCTGGGCTAAGTAATGCTCTAGTTGCATTCATGAATTTGATGAATTAAGTGTTTAGGCCATATTTAGACCAGTTTGTTGTGGTATTCATAGATGATATCCTGGTCTATTCCAAAAATAAAAATGATCATATTCAACATCTCCAGATTATGTTACAGACCTATGAGAAAAATAATTGTATGCCAAGTTGAGCAAGTGTGATTTCTGACTTCAGGAAGTATCTTTTCTAATACATGTTGCCTCTTCTCAAGGGATTAGAGTTGATCCTAGTAAGATTGAAGCAATTATTAACTGGAAGCCGCCATGGAATATGACAGAAGTGAGAAGTAATTTGGATTTGGTTGGTTACTATCGCCAGTTTGTGAAAGGGTTCTCGGTGATAGCATCCCCTTTGGCTAAATTGCTATAGAAAGGAGTGAATTATGAATGGTCTGCTAGTTGTCAAACTAGTTTTGATCAATTAGAAAGAATGCTTATTGAAGCTCCTATGTTGGTTTAACCTACTTCTGGTAAGAAATATGTTATGTATAGTGATGCATCTAGAAATGGTTTGGGTTGTGTTTTGATACAGGATGAAAAGGTAGTTGCATATGCCTCTAGGCAACTAAAATCAAACGAACAAAACTATCCTACACAAGATCTTGAGCTTGCAGCGGTAGTGTTTGCCTTGAAAATTTGGCAACACTATTTTTATGGTGAAAAGTGTAGGATCTTCACTGATCATAAGAGTTTGAAGTATCTGCTTACCCAGAAGGAACTTAATATGAGATAACGACGTTGGTTGGAATTGTTTAAAGACTATGACTACATTGTGGATTACCATTCGAGTAAGGCTAATGTCGTGGCTAATGCCTTAAGTCAAAAGACCATTTCGGCTTTGTTAGAGCATCAAGGTGAATGGAGACTTGTGTTTGATGGAGCTTTAATAGATCAATTGAAAGCTAGGCCTACCGTGAAACAAGAAATTTATGATGCTTACAAAGTTGATGATAAGTTACAGTAGCTTATCTTGGCAACTCGGGAAGGAAACAACTTGACTTTTCTGTGAACGGAGATGGTGATTTGTATTATAAAGAAAGATTGTGTGTGCCAGCTAATGATGAATTGAACAGAAAGTTATTGTTTGAGGCCCATAATACTGTCTTTATAATGCATCTTGGTGAAAATAAGATGTATCAAGATCTGAAGAAGCATTACTATTGGTCGAGTATGAAACGTGATGTTATGGATTATGTATCCAAATGTTTGACATGTCAGCAAATCAAAGCTAAGCACCAAGTTCCATCTGGTTTATTTTATCTTATTTTGATTCCTTAATGGAAATGTTATAACATTATCATGGATTTTGTCACTGGACTCCCTCTTACTCAGAGGAAGCATGATACTGTATGGGGAAATGTAGATAAGTTCACAAAGTCTGCTCACTTTCTGCTTGTTCGTCCTAATTATTCTTTAGATAGGCTTGCAGATATATATGCGAATGAGATAGTAAGGTTGCATAGGGTACTAGTATTTGTTATTTCTGATCGTGATCCTCGATTTACTTTGAGATTCTAGAAAAGTCTACAAAAGGATTTAGGTATTTTAGTCAAGTTCAGTACCGATTTCCAACCCCAAAAATATGGAGAATCTAAATGGGTTATCCATATATTTGAAGATATACTTTGGGGTTATGTGATAGAATTCTCGGGAAGTTGGGATAATTGTCTTGCTCTAATAGAGTTCGCTTACAATAACAATTATCAGATTAATATTGGCATGGCAATACATGAATCTTTATATGGTAGGAAGTGTAGAACTCCGGTTTGTTGGACTGAATTAAGTGAAAATAAGATGATCAGGCTTGATACTGTGAAAGGTACTGAAAAAAAAGTTCAAGTTACCCAACAAAGATTGAAGCTTCCAGTGATAGGCAGAAATCCTATGCTGACCAAAAAAGGAGAGATATTGAGTATCAGGTAAGAGATAAGGTATTCTTGAAAGTTTCACCATGGAAACACATACTTTGGTTTGGGAAAAAAGGTAAACTTAGCCACGATACATCGACCCTTATGAGATTCTTAAGAGAGTTAGACTAATAGCTTATCAATTAGCTCTTCCTGGAGAGTTGGACAACTTGCACGATGTTTTTCATGTTTTCATGTTTAGAAAATATCGATCTGATGATAAACATAAGATTCCTTTGCAAGAAAATTCAAGTACAACCACTTTTGTTTTATGAGAAAGGGCCTGGATCTATTTTAGCCAAAGAAGTTCGTCAACTCATGAACAAGCAAATACCCTTGGTGAAAGTACTCTGGCAACACCATGGGCTCAAGGAAGCAACATGGGAACCAAAAGAGACCATGAGGACTCAATATCCTCAACTATTATGATCAGGTATAAATTTTGAGGACAAAATTCTTTTAAGGGGGAGAGAATTGTAAGGCCCCAAAATACACCCTAATTAAAATGCTACATGTTCATGAAAGAACATGTGTGATAGGTGTTAAAATTGTGCTATGATTTGAATGTGAATTGTATATGTCTAGAATTTTGGTTTAATGGATTATATTTAGTGATTTGGAATTAATCGATACCATTAAAGAAGTGAGGTATTAAAATGTACATTGGATTAGAAAAAGGTCAAGTGGCAAGATAAGTTAGTACATGGAAAATTGGATGAGTAAGCCTATGAGTTAGTGACATTTTGCATAGCTAATGCATTGACATTTGACATATTGATTGAGTGACAAGTGGCCTAATTGAATTATGGCATTTGGCATCATGATAATGAATGATTTTTGATTTGGATTTGAACATGAATTAGATGAGGTATTGAAGCATGAATAAGTTAGAATTCAAGTGAAATTGATAGACTTTGGTGAAGGTGTGTCGCAAGGAAGTAAAGAAGTTAAGTTTTAGAAATAAATTGGAGGTTGTGGATGAGTGAACCTTCGGTTCACTCACCCCATGATCGTGGGATTTATAAGGTTCATTCCCACGGTCATAAGAAGTACTTAGGAAGGAGAAAAGGCTAGTTTTTGGCAATTGTTGGACTATATAAGGTTAAGATACTTTATAATAGTGTAATTGGACTTAATTAAGGTGTAAAATGAACCTAGTTTGATGTAGAATAGTTTAAGTAAAGGTTAAACAAGATTTGGATTTTTAATTGAAGTAAAAACATAATAAAGGTGTTATTTGATAACAAAGTAACTAATTTTGGAACTTATAAGTTGTTAAAGGAATAAAGTTTATTTATGAATGCTAATGTGATTTAAAGAATAAGAGTAATATGTTAGTTGTGAATGTTTATGAATTAGGAACTTGTGTGAATGCATGTAAAGTGTAATTACTTAATGCATTCATTGGTGCATTATTACAAATGCATATGTTTATAAGGTATGATAAGTTTGTTCAAGTGAGAATGAATGCGTTAAATTTAGGCAGAAGGAAATGAATTCATACTTATTCATTATTTCACTATCATGTGATTCTAATATTGTGATAATTCTGGACCATCAATTGTCCACGGAGTTTGATAATTGGGATTGTATTAGAAGTGCTTTCTAATTATTTGAATACACCTAATGTGTGATGTCTCAATATTTTTATTGATGCATTATTACACATGTTTGTATTTATAAGGCATGATAAGGTTGATCAAATGTCAATGAATAAGTTCGATTAGAGCAAAATGAAATAAAGTCATATGTTATGCACTACATCATTTACATGTAATTCTAAAATCCAAAATGTTTTGTTTTAAAACTGTCAAGTCCTAGTCGTGGGTAAATAGGCATGCTTAGAAGGGTCTGCACCTACTCTTGTGACACTAAGATGTCTCTTGATATTGACACTTTGGTGTCTCCTGATATTTGACATAACAATGTCTTTTGATATTGAGACATAAGTCTCTCCCGTTTTGTAATATCAATCATGGTATCTTCTCTGGTCTCGTTACCCACTTCTGTAAAAAGGATTGGCAGGCTAACTTGTTTTGTATTATATTATATGCTCAGTTCTGATATAATCAAGCTCGAATCTGAAATAACTAAGTTCTGTTTTGATATAATCAAATATTGTTTTGATACAGTCAAGTTATGTTCTGGTACTTTAAAGTTTTTCTCTAATATTAATGTTTTTTGTTCTGATACTTGTAAATTTTTCTCTAAAGCAAATATATCATGTTTGATATGCTCTATTTTGTTCTAAGATACATATTGTTTGGATTGCTCTTTAATATGAATAATTAAAGATTGCTTGAGATGTGACCCGATTCTGTATATGTGAATGTTAGACGACTATTAGAAACAGTTGTCAGTTTATATCTTATTTAGTTATTCTCCACTAAGTTTTATGCTTAGCATAGTGGTTTTGCCCCCTTGTAGGTTCTGATAAGAAGGTTTAAAGATTATAACAAAGACAACCAAAGTGGCTAAGAAAATTGTGTTTCGTTTTGGCAATGTTTTGTTTGTTTTTATGATGTATTTAATGTAATGAGACATATTGGAATTTTTATTTTTTATGTGTGTATGGTTTGTAATAACTATAGCACAGGTCAGAATTGGACATATGGTATGTATTTTGTTAAGTTCAACTTGTATGATGTATATTATGTTTTGATTATAAAATATCTTCTATTGGATTATAATGCTTGTTTGCTTGAGTTTTTGGAAATGCATGTGAGGGATTGTTTGGTATATTTTGGATTATTTTGGGTGTTATACAGGACAAGATCCAATAATACTTGGACTAGATGTAACGTAATTAGTTTAGTGGGAGTTGACACTTTGACCATACTCTGAACCTAGATGGTGAAAGGACGAATTGCATGGCAACATTGTGTATGGAAGGGTTCGTAGTCAAACTACTAACTTTCCAGTCAATTGGGGGTCATGACGTGTTGATACCACTGTTGACTTACTGGAATTAAGTGTTAGTTCAAGTGGCCAACATAACCAGGAACCTAATAGGTCACACACATAGGAGATCCGAAGGATGAGTAAACTTGAATGGTGATTCAAGATATGAAAGGGTATTTCAATATTGTATTGCGATGTGATCATGGTAGAAAACGTTGCATGGAATGGATTAGAAACAAGTGTTGTTGGCTTCTATTAATGCATGCTATTCGTGGTCATTAATTTCCCATAACTTCCATTAATGCATGTTATTCATAGTAATTAACTTCCCATAACTTCCATTAATGCATGTTATTCATGACTATTAACTTCCCATAACTTTCCATTAGTGATGCGGGTTATGGAAGGCCAAATGGTACAAAAAATTGAGATGATTTTCGTGCATCTTATGTAAGACACAAGAAAAGAAAAAGGTTCTTTTTCTTACACACTCTTTTTCCCTCTAACTCTCTCAAGAGTTCTTGTCTTTGTTAGTACAAAGAAAGAATTCTAGCCATTACCTAGTAAGCTTTCATCCTTTTATCTTCGTGTGGACTTTCATTAGAGACAGTATGCGTTGATAGTTATGGTTTACGAAAACCCAACGTGGAGAAGATTACAAAATGAAGGAGATTGCCATAAAGGTATTTAAACATCTTACATTTCATGTTTTGGTTTTTTTTATATCTATATGCATGAGTAGATCTAGTTTTTGAGATTTCGTTTTATTTATGCTGCATATATTTGATATATATTATGTATGAGATGCATGATCAAAACCTACAACAACTTATCCAAAACCCTAATTAGTTCTGAAGCTCTCTAATAAACTATCAGAAACCTATGCAAGATTACTGATCTGATTCAATTCTAGTTTCTATTAAATCGCCTATCTCTCGTTAGTCCAATTTAATCATTTTTCATTTAACTCACCCTCAGTTTATTATCGAATTATGCAGTAGTCAAATCAAACCACAACAACACCCAATAAACACATAAAAGAATCAGATTCTCATTAATTCAAGAACAAAATTCTGAATTTTAGTTTAAAACATCCTCGACATTTTAGATTCTATCCTCAACTATTTAATCCAATTTTATACAATAATAAAACTAAAAAGATCAGGAAATACAATCTAAAATGGATGATGGGAGGCAGTGACATCGAGCAACTCCTAATCTAAGAAGTACTTCGAGTCAATTTCTCTCTAGGGTTTCTCAAGGTGGTTGATGCAAAAGCTCCCTTTCTGCCTCACTTGTTGTTCTTTGAAATCCTCTTATGTTTTGGGTAACCCTGGGGCTTTTTTGGGGTATAAATCCCTCAAAACTTGACGTTCTTGAGTGTCCATGTGTTTGCTCGACCCCGCCACATTCGTAGGCCATTCCTTGGGCCTCTATCACGATTGTGGCATATAGGCCATGATTGTGGACTAACTCTAGTGCTTCTGTTACAATCGTGACTTGACATGCTACGATCGTGGGCCATTGTTTAGGCCTAAATGTCTCCAAAACTCCTTCATTCTTTGATATTAACCCTGAAATACTAGTAAACAAATCAAGGTACCTCGAAAACATAATATTTAAGGTCAAAGACTTGCAGTAACCCATAAAACACTTAAAACATAAATAATCAACAAACTAACATAATTATAACCTAACACATACTAAATAATTGAATTAACAGCTAAACACATATCAAACTGTACCCTAAAATATAATGCAATTTACACTTATCAACATCCCTAGACTTAAACGTTTGCTTGTCCCCAAGCAAACAAAATAACGAACACAAAATCACAAAGCACACAATGTAGTAATAAGATAATGACTTCAACTTTATGAAATAAAATTAACTTTAAACATAATCGTTCACGTTGTTCCAAATCATTAACATGCAAAATCTGCGTCTAGGAACTTTAGACTAAATATACATATTTAATCAAGACCCAAATGTCAAGTTATTCATCCTTTTCAATTGTACATACACATTAATAATTATTTGGTCCTTCAAACTTTGTAACTACTCCTAAGTACATTTTCATGAAAAGCTAAGTTATTTAAAAGTTTAATAGGTTTTTATTAGAAAACACATTTTTTATTTACTTTCTATGGACATAGACCTAGTCTTTTTACATGGAAGCAAATATTGGTGATGAATGTCGATCCGGTTACTCGACTAAGTCATGTTTTTATTAAGCTGCTTAGTTAGAAAGTAATTACAACCTTTTGACACGAAGGCACACATTTGTGATGCGTAGCTCGAAGTACAACAGAATAGTTATTCTTTTTTTAAAAAATTACAAACAATTTTTTTTAATGTCTACCTTATTGCTTTAGCTACTCATTTTCATGAAAAAATAATAGGAAAGCTATTTAATTGAAAGACCTTAAATTATGAATGAATGTGACAACTTATAGGGTAATAAACTAACACTAAACCCTAATTAACTTGCATATTTAGTCAAAGAACCCAGATCACTAATTTTGGGCACTAATGACTCTTCACAACCTAATAGATTATGTTCAAAATTAAATCGATTTCATTCTATCTAAGCCATCGACACATTCACACAATTCATAATATGCAACCTAAACAAATTATTGTATAATATTCAAAATTCACACTCAAAGTAAAACATGCAACCTTGCCCACACTTGAACAACATATTGTCGTCAATGTAAGAAGGAGATTAAACAATACATATGGTAGGAAGAAACACAAAATAAAATAAAAAACAAAAATAAAGACTAAATTTAAAAGAAAAGGGTTAGAAACAAAGCCTCACGATGATGGAGGTAGGGATGGTATTGGAGGTGAGAACGAATCCGCTAGGCCTTTAAGATTGTTGTCTTATCTTGAAATTGCTTAAAGAGTGTGAGAGAATTAGTGATCCTAGATCAACTCAAATTACTAAAGTTTTATTTAAAGTTCCAAATAATTCTAACTAAACCTAACAATTTTAATCAGATTACTAAACGTGCTAATTTGTGGTTATTAGCTTGACTTTACATCCATGGAGGTGTCTTAATTGTTCAAACTGAAGGACATCACTTCCTTCTCCTTAGGAATCACTCCTCCGAGATATAGCTTGCAATGATGCCCGTTGACCTTAAAAGTTTCCTTATTATCATTTTCCAGTTTGAGGGCTCAATGATCAAAAACTTAAATGATTGTTAAAGGTCAACTACATCGAGATTTTAATTTCCCTATAAACAATCTCTACCTTAAATTATATAGCAGAACTACATCCCCTACCTTAAATTCCTTTTGTTTAATACAAGAATCGTGTCAATTTTTTGCCTTTTTCTTGTAGAGTTTGGCGTTTTCGTACGCATTATAACGAAACTCTTCAAATTCATCCAATTGTAGAAGTAAATTTTTGCCTGCTTGCTTCCAATCAAAATTTAATGCTTTTATCACCCAGCACAACCGATGTTCTAGTTCAACCAGAAAATGCCAAGTTTTTCCATATACAAGCCCATAAGGAGTTGTTCCGATGGGTGCTTTGAAAGTAATCCTATAAGCCTATAAGGCATCATCTAGTTTTATTGCCCAATCCTTCCTAGAGCTGTTCACCGTCTTTTCCAAAATTCATTTCAGCTCCAAGTTGACAACTTCCACTTGGCCACTAGTCTGCAAATGGTAAAGTGTAGTAACACAAAGGTGCACTCTATATCTTTTTAAGAAGGAATCAAAAGATCTGTTGCAGAAATGTGTACCTATATCACTTATTATGGTACGTTGCACTCCAAATCGATTGAATAACTGTTTGAGGAACTTTTGGTTTGTCTTTCATCATTGGTTAGAGATGCCACTGCTTCAACCCAACGCGAGACATAATCCACCCCACTAGAATGTACATGTTTCCTATTGAAGATGGGAAAGGACCCACAAAGTCGATGCCCTATACATCAAAGACTTCCACTTCTAAAATGTTGGATAAAGGCATCTCATCTCTTTTGGAGATGTTACCTATTGTCTGGCGTCGATCGCATTGTGCCATGAAAGTTTGAGCATCCTTAAATACTTGTGGCCAATAAAATCCACTCTTGAGTATCTGAGCTACCGTTTTGTTAGCTCCATAATGTCCAACATATTGACCTTCATGACATTGGCTCAAGATGTACAACATTCCCTCCTCTAGGACACATCATTGCATTAAACTGTCAGTGCATGTTATATATAAAATTGGCTCATCTTATAGATATCAATTACTGTAGCATCCCACTCCCGCGTGACCCGAACCCGATATCGAGGGTGATATCCGAACTCGTGACCCGCGAGGGTGGCATACTAGAACACTCACTGCAATTTAAAACTCAGAA
>JAOTIZ010000006.1:18553308-18572721 GCA_027123425.1 Erythroxylum panamense | reverse complement strand
CAAACTCACCCAACATTGCAATATTTTTCAGGACAGTGATAGTAGACTCCTAGCTCCAGAGTGATAGAGCTTTCTCTACCTTGTAGATCGTTTCGGCAAGAGAAGTTATGGCACAGAGGTGGGTCAGCTGGGACTTTTGGGGATGACCTAGATAGGAGTTGTTAGTTTCTTTTGAGTATTGTACAGACAGACAGAATTGTGTAATTATGGTTTCTAAGAATGAAATGAAAAAGTAAATTTAGTTTCAATTTTTAGTGATATTTATATTGATGCCATGTGAGTGTAGTTGGGTTTGCTCGATAGTGCACCCTTATCGTGGGTTATGCATCGGAACGACCTGCGGGCATCCCGATGTGTACCCTACGGTAAGGGGGCGCTACAGTAGTGGTTTGTCTACTCTGCTCATTCATCCATAGGCAGCTATTACTTGCCATCTCCTCTATCAGCACTTCTGCTTCATCTACTTTCTTTCTCATTGGTGATCCTCCTGAAACTACGTCAATCGTGCCTCTAGTACATGGGGTTACTCCATTATAAATTGTTTGCAACAAGAATTCCTTGGGTAAGTTATAGTGTGGGCATTTCGGTTGCAAATCCTTGCATCATTCCCATGCTTCATAAATCGATTCTCGTCACTTTACTAGAAGTTAGTAATCTCCTTGATGATCTTCATAGTCTTGGTCAAAGAAAATAGTTATCTAAAAAGGCACGAACTAGTTGATCCCAAGTCGTGACATTGATTGGGTTGAGAGAATGATACTAAGCCTTTGCCTTATCTCTAAGGGTAAAAGGAAAGAGCCTAATTCTTACTGCATCTTCCAACATCTGATGGTACCAAAAGATATCACAGATTTCAGGGAAGTTCACTATATGTGCGTTTGGATCTTTATTCGTTATTCTATAGAACTACATGCTATGTTGAAGCATATTTAGGAGGCCTGGTTCGTTGTTGACGTCCTTGGTTCACTCTATGGTCCAAATCTTGCTGAAATTCCTCAGCCATTATTGATTTCGTGATTTCTTCTTCTTCTTCACGTCGAGCTTTCCTAATTGACCATTCTAATCGAGTGATGTCTAACTCTAAGGTTTCAGTTGCATGACTCGATCTTCTTGTGAATCTTGTGTTCATGCAAGAGCATGATTTCAAAAATAGAAAGAAAGAAAGAACATAAAATAAAAACTAACTAAACACTTTAAATTAAAGAATTAAACTCTTCCTTCTTCTCTTCCTTAATCTCTCGATGAATTCTCTCTAGGGTTTCTAAAAAATGGCTGATGCAAAAGCTCCCTTTGCCTTTTTTTCTTGTTCTTTAAATATTCTTTACGTTCTGAGCAGCTTTATGGTTTTTCCAGGGTCTAAAAGGTCCAAAAAATCCCTCAAAACTTGACGTTTTTGAGTGTTTACTTGATGCAGGCTATGACCATGCCCCTGCAGGCTACGATCGTGGGCCACATCTAAGCCTTCTGTCATAATCGTGGCATGCAAGCCATAATCGTGGGCCATGTCCTGGGTTGTCACGGTCGTGGCATATGTGCTATGATTGTGGGCCAACTCTAGTGTTTCTGTCATGAACATGGTCTGTTATGCCACGATCATGGGTCGTTGTTTTAGTCTGAATGTCTCTAGAACTTCTCTGTTCTTCGATGTTGACCCTGAAATACTAATAAACACATCAAGGTATATTAAAAACATAATATTTAAGCTTAAAGACTTATACTACCGTATAAAAATACTTAAACCCAAATAATTAACAAACTAACACAGTTCTAACCTAAACACATAGTAAATGGTGGAATTAACAATTAAATAACTAAGCCCTAAAACATGATGCAATTTAAACTTATCACAATGGTTTCCTACCACTCTCAAGCCTTCTACATGGGCTCTCACCTTCTGTTTCTAGTTGATGATCACCCAGACGACCAAACGCTACTCTGCTTTCACCTCTTTGTTGTTATTCTTCTTCACCTCACTCCACTACTCTCTATTCTCTTCTTTTGTCTCCGCCTTCTTTTTCTCTATCCATTTTATGTCCCAGAATGTCTCCCAAAATGAGTCCAACCCACTGTCAACCTCTCTTCTTTCTATTTGTAGTCTCACTTTAGGTTTAAGTTTTTGAGCCCTCAAACCTGCAGTTGGCACGTAATAAGTTGGAAAATTAAAGAAAATGTTGTCACGAGTGTGACCACAATTTTCACACCCGTAACTTCCATAGTTAAATGTGACACCATTTATGCATAAATTAATTAATTGCAAGCATTGTTCATGTCCCATTTCATCCTTTCATGCATAAGTCTCCTAGCATTTCATGCAACATTCACAAGATAATCCGATTAACATGCATACAATATTCATACCATTGTCACTCAATTCTTCTCACATTTGGATCAAAACATAAGAATTTGTAACCAAAATTAGATATGAAGGCAAGGAAATTCAATAGAAATTAGACACAATAGTAGGTAATCAACGTGAATTCGACAAGAGAATTTCTTTGCCTATGTATGATGAGTATAATTTGAGCTTCCAACCATCTTAAAGTGAAGAAGAGTCAACGGTTGATTTCATGAATAAACATGCATTCCAAGAAGGTGAGAAGGTAATTGCTGCTCTGAAAGATATAATGATTGAGTCTATTCAAGAATCCAGCATAAGGCATCAGGAAATAGAGGCTCTTATATAGAATATGGTGAATCAAATCGATCAGCTGGTCCAACATAAGGCATCAGGAAATAGAGGCTCTTATATAGAATATGGTGAATCAAATCGATCAGCTGACGAAGATACTATCCAACGAGCAACTAGGGAGTTTGCCTAGTCCTAATGAAATAGACCGTAATTAATTTGAAATGGCAATCATCCTTAGTAGTGAAGATGAGCTCTTAAAAGAAGAAGAGGAAAAGGAAACAAGTATTACAGATAAATTAATGGAACTCCTTGTTGACATGAAAGATGAGCGACGTGAATTCGAAAATGAAGAAAAGGCAAGGGTTGGCTTCATAAATAGAGTAACATTCTAATAAGAGCTTCCGAAAGAAAAAGAAAAAGGTTCCATCCAAGAAGGAAAAGTAAAGGAGCGATTGAACATAATTGAAGAAGATGAGCTAAAAACTTCTATCTAGGAAGAAGAAGAAGAGTGTGTAGAGGTGGTTGAGGAAGAACTAGCAAAGGAACCACGTAAGGAAATTACTGATGAGACGTTTGTAGTAACTTTAAGTACAGAGGGTTCCCACTTCTTTGAAGACAAATTGTTCGAGTTAACTAATGATTCAGGAAGTTTTGTTATTCCCTCTTTCATTAACAATTTTTCATTAAAAAGGGCATTATTACTTGAAATTGGATTTATTAATTTGATAAATTATGTCCTTATTATTATCTTACAACATGTGGCTTGTTTATAGGCTATGAAACCACTTTCTGGAGAAAGGGTGGAAGCAGGCCACTGATTATTGATCTAGGATGACGCTAATCATACAAGTTACATCGAGCTAAAGATGTTAAAGAAGTGTTGCGTGGGAAGCAATCCATGAGTTAGTTTTAATTTTATTTCAATTTCTATATTATTTTGTTTTTTATTTCATATCAGTATAGGATTTTATTTTATGTTATGTTATTTTTTTGTTTCTTTTTATCCTTTTCTTATGTATTTTGCAATGAAGTTAGCTTCGTATTGGATGGACCAGAATTAGAGAAATCATCATAGTCAGGAAAGTACTACTAAACCCTCTCACTTTTTCATAAATGCTTATATTGCGTCCATTGGGGACAATGTACAACTTTAAGTGTGGGGATGAGTTTATTGGATCTTTAACTGATCTCTTTAAGCTTAATATAATCCTGATTTTAAATTTTATTAAATGTTATTTTAAATTTGTTGAATGTGTCCATGAATACTATATGTCCTTGTTGAATATTAATTTGAATTGGTGTGTAAAAGGATGATGGTTAGAATAAAATTAGTTTTCTAAGTCATATTTTTCGTAATCATTGAAATTTTCAAGTTAAATGAAATTTGCATATTATTTACACACATATATACCCTTTTTGTGAGCTTTTGAACCTAAAGAGAATTTTTCATAAAATTTTTAAAACTCCTATAATTCTTTCATGTTTGTGATATCATATAGATAATTCTAGAATTTGCTTTTATTATATATATTGAGACCATATTTGTTAAATTAGAAACATTAACCTGATGGAGGCATCTAGATTTACTAACTTGTTTTAGCCTATCTTTTAGAAAATTACCATACCCGTAAATTTTACCTTTAGGAATAACCAAGTTGAGACTTAGCTTTTTGCATTGATTAAACCTACATATTAACATTTATCCTATCTTTTCTTTGAAAACCTATTATTATTTTGAACCTTGAAGGTTATTTACTTTATTTATTTGTTGAGACTTGAAATGTGTGAAAGGTCCAATATTTGCTGAATTGTGGTACTAATTAGAATGTGACAAAAAAGAAAAGAAAAGAAAAGAATAATAATAATAAATATATAATACCATTAGATTTATGATGAAAGGACTTGTGTGTTTAGTAAACAAGTCTTGTAGTGTTTCTTTGAGTAAATTTCCTTCACTTAACCCCTTTTATCATTCCATTTATATCGTACCTAAGCCTCATTACAACCTACACAAAGACTTTTGATTTTGTTTCTAATTTTTACATAAGCGATGGAGATGTGATTTTATTACAAGCCTATGGTAAGAATTTTGCTATGTATTGATTCAGAGTTTTGATGTTTTTCACCCTAAATACCAAGTACATTGAGTGAAACCTTGGTAAGGGTGTAAAGAGATATGCTTTTGATTTCAATACGAATGTTGATATGATTATTATTAATATTACATAGGAAACTAATTTGAGGATAACTTGATTTTGATTGTATGTTAATTTTATTTGATAGGATATGATGATCTATAGTATAAATTGACAGGTTGCAATTGATGATGGATTGATGTTGTAAATTTATAAGTTTGATTATGACTTGCTTAAGGACAAGCAAAAACTTAACTGTAGGGATGTTTGATAGATGGAGATTTTACTATATTTTACCACTCATATTTATTTTATACTTTTATTGTATATTTAGTACTTAATTCACTCCAAGTGTGTATATAGATGATAATTGCCTTCATGGACTTAAGGGAGAAGAACTCGAATGAAATCACAACCTAAAACGAAGAATTGACAATCTGAAGGAATGCATGACCATGCTTATGCCTATGCACTTTCTTGTGGCCATGTAATTTCGTGATATCTAGAGAATTTTGGTTATGCACAGTTTGATGCACGACCGTGCAAGAGACTATGCATCTCATATAACCCTAAAATGTGTGATAAAAAGACATTTTGGGGATAGATTGAAGGGGGGAAGCGAGGGCAGACCCTTGGAGGCGATTCCAAACATGGAGTTCGTCCATAATGGATGATTTTGGTCCACAAAAGTGGAAAATGTAAAGAAATTATTGATAAATTCATCGGAATACAAGATCATACCTCTACATCTCAAGAATACTCGATAGAAGACAATTAGGGATATTTAAAATTATGAACCTGATGTTTTTTGTTTGTTTTTCTTTCAATGTATGTTTGATTTCATATTTGATTATGTGTGAGTAAATGTCCAGTTAGTATTTAGTTTAGATGAACCCTATTTTGATACCTTAACATGTATTGATTTTTCTATTAATGCAATTGATTGATTGATTTATTTTCATCTAATTAATTGTTTTATTTGTATTCTAATGTTCTGAAATATTTGACCATAATTTGATTTCTTACATAGCGATTGAGAAATCTTAGGTTTCAATAGATCCATGGTAATTGAAAAGAGTTGATTGCAAGATTATGTTCAAACCTAGTAGAGGGATTCATAAAACGGTAATGCTATCCTTTAAGATTTAACCTGGGTAATTCGATTAAAAACCTTAGAATTAGTTGTTAGTAGACTTAAGGTCAGCTACTAGCATATCGTAAGAGTCTTCACAGTCTAATAAATCATCAAACAATTGCATAATAAAAGGTCAATCTGTTAAGGGTTTAGGAAGATTCAAAACCTAGATACTAATTACTCGATATCGATACTTTCCTAGTGTTTCCTGAATTCTCTGTTCAATTTCGTTACTTTTTTTTTGTCCACTTGCTTAGTTTTGGTTCCTTTTAATTAAAAATCTAAAATCAATCCTTATGCTAGATAATAGAGAAAGAGTAATTATTAGTATTCATCGTCTTCATAGGATTGACTTGTATTTGTTTATACTAGCTACAACTATACCGTGCATTTGTAGTTATTACAATATTGACTGACTAAAAATTAGTTGATCAAGATTAGTTGGGGAAATATTTTTATTCTATTTATAAAAGTGGTTCCAAAGCTCAGTACACATCAGTAGCTGGAATGTTTTTTCTTTATTATTTTTAACAATGGTTCTAAAACTCAGTACACTTGAGCAGGTAAAATGTTTCTCTCTTTTTTCTTTTGGTTCCCACGAGGTGTCCTAGACGGGTCCCAATTATGAGAAGACACTTTTAAGTCATTCACACCCAGACTAATTTTCGCTCGAGCCGGGTAGATCCCTTGCGAGAGACAAAACTCTAGCTCCAAGTTTTAAACGGTTGCATACATGAGAAGAGTTCGAACCTGCGATCTCACTTAAACCAAGAGAGCCCCATACTAACTCATCTGCACCATGGGGTAAAAATGTTTCTCTAGCATTTGATAAGTATCTCACTATCAGTAGAGGGATTGGTACGAGAAGAAAAGTGTTCCAAAGTAACTTATTGCACAGAAATAAAGAATACAAAACGCTGGAGTAGGTGGCACAAATACCCATAGGAAAAAAAAGAATATAGTTCTTATTTGTTTATGGATAAATTTAAAAATTCCAACTTTATTTATAAAAATTAGATGTTAAAAATTTTTATCCATTACTAATAGTCTCTTGTAAATTAATAAAAACAATTTTACATTTGGTTGCAATCAAAGTGGTTTGTAATAAGAAAAATAATATTAGATCAAAGCATTAATCACTAAACAGTTATCCCTAAGGCAAAAACTTGCACCAATAAACAGAAAGTAATATCTGTTGCTAACGTGGCATACACCCTCCCTTCCTTCCGAGTAGCTCAAGCTCTAGTTAAATAAACATTAAAAGCATTCCTTGATGCTGATGATAATCAGTCTATGAAGGGCATCTCCTTTTGCAGTGCAACGTAAAGGGCTTTGCATAATTGTCCCACTTGGTCCACTGGGAACAGAATTTCTTCTTTAATTTCTGAGGTCACAGAGGTATATACGTTAGTTCCAACTTCCAAGAGATATAACTTTTCCTCAAGGAAAAGAACCAATCCTACGCCATAGTTTCCATCCAAATTATCTTAGAACGTATAATTGGCCGGTTGAGAGACAGTCGATCGAAAACCCTTCCCTTGGTTCATTTATAAGAACTACGGGGACATATGGCCGGTATTGATTCAGAAACAATCTCAAGACTTGGGCTAATGGAGGAGTATCACAACAGAGGGCCATCATCAGCAACAACGTCGACCCTTCCTCCGGTGATACATCTGCTTTCATCAATACTGGAGAAATGGATACAAAAGAACGAGACCATGTTCTCAAAAGTAAAGCATGTGATAACCATCTTCCATGGATCGAAGCCACCGAGTTTGAGCATCAGAAGCTACGTTGAGAGGATATTCAAGTATGGAAGATGCAGTACATCTTGCTTCGTAGTCGGGTACATTTACATGGATAGGTTCGTGGCAAGAACAGGAACATATCTTACTTCCCTCAACGCCCACAGGATACTCATTACAAGCATCATGTTAGCTGCTAAATTCCTGGATGATGAGTATGTGCACTTCTCTTATGTGACTCTAGCTATCCACCAAGCTTTTCACCATGATCTGAGTGGCTTACTAAACTCTCTTACAATTTCATTAATACTGAAAGTAAAAACTATTTTGGATTATTGTTTTTTTTTTATAAAATATTTCTATTATATATTTATTAAAAATTAATACATAGTATAATAGACACGTTACAACACGCAATAGTGTCTATATAAATTTGAAGTTCTCAATAATTAACTACGCAATGATATATATTACTCCCTCCGATTCATAATAAGTATTATTTTAGATACATTTTAATTATTCAAAACAAGTATCATTCTTAACTTTGTATGCATGTTTATAATTTTTCTTCCAAAATTAACCTTTCATTTCTCTCTCATCTTAATTATACAGATCACAATTTCAAGGCAATTTAATACTATGCAATTTCTCTCACGTGCTAATTTTATGGGAGTATTAATAAGGGTATATCTATAATTTCATTAGTTTTCTTAATAAGCGTGTATTTTTCTAAAACGACTCTTATTATAAATCGGAGGGAGTAATAAGTTTTGGCAAAAAGTACTTTTGGTAATATTATCTTTTAGTAATTTAAAATAATAAAAATAATTTTTGGAATAAAACAAAAGTAAATACCAACATATAAAGTTTTTAGATTTTTTATGACATTTCCTTTTTTCTGCTGTTGCTACAAGTGTCTTTTCTGTCTTGGATGGTTTTTTCCCAAACCTAATTAGCTACTCCAAACTGCTGCCTTGGAAGGTGCTTGTCCCGAAAGCTATTTAGCTACTTCAGACGATTGACAATAATCATATAACCCCACAAATATCTTGAGATTTATCGATAGTCATCGAAGCAAAAGGCTTAGAAGTTATCTCCCTAGTTCTCCGAGTCTAAAAAGTGCAGGTGTCTTTCAACTTTTTGATTTACCATGTGATTTGCAGGTGCCACAACAATGCTTACTATGCCAAAATTGGGGGGGTTAGCATTGCAGAAATGAATAGAATGGAAATGAAGTTCTTGTTCAGTTCAGACTTTCGACTCCACGTATCCGTCCCAGTTTTCAGGAACTACTGCTGGAAACTAGAAAAAGATGGAGGCCGGAAACTGATCGATGTACCCATCCATTCCCGTCGTCAAAAACAAGGGTGGCCTAAAAAGGATGACATTCGACATTCATCCACCATTGCAGGTTATGGCTTCAAAGCCATGTAATATGGTTTCGGGATAAGATTACACTCTGCTCTGATATGCTTCCACACTTTTTGGTCCAGGACAGCAATAACTGATTGATAGGCAGTAGTATAACCTAGACTGACCTAAGCTTCAGTCAAAACTAGTCCTGTACGAAATTGGGATATTTTAAATCTGTAAAATTTGTTCTTGGCAACTCCTAATATTCTATAAAATATTACATCTGTCTTACCCCACAAGATACTAACCAGCCTGTGTCAGTTAAAACACCACTGCTTGATGCAAGCAAAGGTTGAAATTTTACATATATCAGATATAATCCTCAACATGCCGCAATCACTAGCTTAGTAGTCCCAAGCACCAACAGCATTATACAGAATCGATGAGAAGAAAACAGAAAAGAGAATGACCACAGAGGGTAGAACTTTTTACTCTTTTTCCTTATAAACTTTTGATATAGATATGCTCAATACTTTACCAGTCAAAAGATTTCCAAGCCAAAGAGGATATGTGACAAAATTTTATTATTGCACAACACCTGCACAATAACTTGTCTCATAATACATCTGCTTACATCCAATGACTAAATATCTCTTCCATTGCAACTTGCAAATTCCTATAGTTGGACGATGGAACTGAAGTACAATGAATACATTAATTTTCTGTTCTGCAGGTAAAATATCTCAAGCAAACACCTTCTTACCATTTAATGGATGATCTTGCATGCCACTTGCGTCTAATTGCAACTCTAAGTTTAAGATTCAGCTAGAAGAACTCTTCCTTGTAGCATAGACACGATAAGCTGCCAACCCAACAATGGCTACTGCAGCTCCAACTACAGCACTCGAGCCAAATTGGACACAGTTAGTGCAAGAAGAACATGGTAGAAAAGATTCAGAAAATGACAAAAGTGAATCATGTTTCGGAAAACAGAAGCATAAATAGCAATAAAGCAATACTTCTAAGAAATACACAAAAAACCAAGTTAAAAGGATGAGCTTATAGTATTAGCATACCTGAAACAAACATCAGTGAGCGGTTAATGAAACGATGATATTGTTTGCGACTTTTCCCTGCTTCAGTTTCAGGAATGCTCATGTGTGGATGCTCTGCTGCATTAACAATTCTACGGAACACATTATTGGTATCACCCATTTTTGAACTAATAGGAATAGGTGCCTCTATTCCCATGTCTTGGGTAACCTACCAAATGTTGAGGGTATGGGAAATAAGTTTGATGTCCTTTCAGTTCCTCAACAGCAGCAATATATAACAAAAAAAACAGTTATAAGAAAAAGTAATGACACATCTTCCACAAGCCGTTTCAGAGTCGACGAGGAACACCACTCCGATTCTGAACTGAGACAAATAACCATATACTAATGCCATTGTGTACATTATAAAATCATGTACGACAGTAAAGGTATAAAATGGTACCAACATGGATTAATTCAACTTACATCCAATGCTATTAACATCAAAACATCCATTTTGCTAACTAACCAAAATTTATCCTTGCATAGATGAAAGAGCTAATGATGGATCACATTAAGGTCCCCATGGTATAACCATTTCTCACAAAGCCTAAAGTGGTTTGAATTTAGTCAATGAGGTTCTTTTTGTATAAACTAAAAACTTGTAATCATGAACAGAATTTGCAAATAGTTAAAATTTACATTTACTTATAATATTATAATGAAAATTTTGCATTCTAATAAAATATTGAAAAATGGCATTTTACAAATTTTCAAACCACAAAAACTCAAACTAAAATTTTAAAGAACTCCTTGAAAACAGCAAATAGTCGCTTCACTGATATTAGCATAGCTGCATAATCAAACCACCTAATGCCATCGATAAACCAATTTAGACAAAATGTCAGAACACAAAGGAGCAAATTTTTTTCATTTGATAACAGAATGTTACTACTAAGCATTCAACCAAGCAAGACATCTAAAGTCAAAATTGCAAATAAAACCCTATCCCAGCTCTTAAGAGCATTCACACTTCATTCCCCTACAGTACATCAAATTATATTTTTGCAAAGCAAGAAAAGTACCCTGGTCGATTCTTGTATTGCCATAGGAAATGAATTTAAATCATCTTTGGCTGCTACAACTAAGCAAGGCACCTCATAACCTGTGTCCTCAGCATGGCCTGCAACTTCGACAAGCAAGTCGGTTGTCCTTTTCCACGAGGACTCATCAGAGCTGCAACAACAACTAAAACATTAACTCAAGCTTTCTTTATTTTGGTCTTCAAGAGGGTACATAACAGTCCCTACAACAATAAGTGTGGCTTTCAAAAACAAATATCATTATTAACAAAAAACTTTAATTACGTACAAGATTTCGCATGAGATAATTGATCAAATTCTAAGACAATCTACCAATTTAATAGTCAAATTCAGCAATGGCTAGTATATACCTGTCATAAACAAATACTGCTATATCACATGGTGCCAAAGATTCTTTACTCGATAGCAGTTTCTTAATTCCACCTTCAGGAATTTCCTTTAACACAAGGGTCTTTTTAATTCCCTATATAAGAAATGCTGGATATTCAGGTTCACAGTAAAAAAAAAGAAAATGATTTCAACCATCAGAAGATATTTGAAAGAAACCCACAAAACAGGAAAGTTGGTAAACCTACCTACTAAAGGACCAAACTCCTAATCATAAGACTAAAGAAGAAAAAACATAGGACAACAAAGGTATATAAAAACATTAAACTTCAAAGGAAGAAAAGAACTTTTGAAAGTTTTCCTTGTCTTTTTCACATTGAGAGATTGAACATATTCTATGGTTTTACAAGAATTTTCAAAGCACAAGAACATTCAACTTACGCCAGGTAGATCAACAACATTTGTAGCATAGGACTCCTCAGCAGATGATGTGTGACTGTCAGAATATGGTCTACATTCAACAAACATCATCATCAAAGTTTCATTAACTTAGATAAGAAAAGAAAAATCCATGAATAAAAGGATTTGTCAAGGGTGAACATAATTAGCTGAGGATGAACCTTCCAAGAAAAGAATTCAGCAAAGCAGATTTTCCAGCATGTTTAGGTCCAAAGACAAAGCATTGGAAAACATTTCTTTCTGACTGCTGCTTCTTGCGATCTAAACATCTTTTCCTCATTACACGGACAGCAGTAGCTGGATCTCCAGGATAATTAAGGTAAATTAGATTTTCCACAGCACGAGATGGATCAAGAAGTGTCATAAGTGCCCACTGAAACACACAGAACGCAAAAAATTGCTTTTAATAGAAGTATCATTACCATTTAAATATTGCTAATCATATGAACCTTCAAAGTAAAATCATCAGTTAATTCTCCCTATCCATCGCCCAAAGAAATGCAAGATGTGATGATGCTGCCTATGTGAAAGAAAGAGCAGGTTTGTATGACACAGTTAAACCGTAATACTTCACACTCTTAGCAAAAAGATCCACACAATGCAAATTATACATTACCAAAGAGCACAACAAGAAAAGTAGTGATAAGCACTGCAGGGCTTGCTTCTTTGGGAAAATGTGATTCAGAAGAAGGTAAAATTAGTACCTCAGCCAAAAATGCATTCATAGATAGCCCACCCAGTGCAGTTTTCTCTGCAGCATCCTTATATGTGGCTTCATCCCAAGGACTGAAATTACATTAGTGTCAAAACAAAACACAGGAGGAATATTTAAAAGACAGAAAAGTTTATATCTGTCAAGAATAGAACAAGCACATGCATGTCAAATTCATTGGATGCCTGGACATATTGAAATAGCTAAATAAACTGAATGTCAAGATTGCAATAGACAAACAAACTATGGACGTCTAGATAAGAAATAAATAAATAAAATATGACTATCACGATAGAAATAAATAGACTATGAATGTCATAATATCCAGAAACAAGATTACAGCAAAACTCAATCCTGGCAATTGAATAAAGATTAGGGAAAACATGATAGTCCATCACACTAAACATAGAGAATCTATCATTGAAGAGAGAGACATCAGTGCCCACTAAATGACTACTGCTAAACATCTTCAAGTGCAGTACATGTAGGAAACTTGAATACCTCTCTGGTGCAGTCGAAAACACATCCTCAAGTTCTGCCGGTCGAAGGTTATTATCCTGCCAAAAAAAATCCATTTGGGAAAGATTCTTATTTCAAGAACCAAATTAGGAATCAGGACAACAGTTCATAGGATAACCTTGCCCACTCAATCTAAATCAGAACAGGAAAAAGGATTGCTAAATGACTATCCATCATAATACAGATAGAAACGTACATAATCACTATCATATAATTCATAGGTCGCTTGTAAGAACTCTACAGCTTCATTTGCCAGCTCTGTACTCTGTATAAATGAAAACAAATGTTAGAAAGTTTAAAAGTAGCTGAAAGCCACAGGACGAATAAGCACCAAATAGGAGTAAAGTCTTGCAGGAAGAGATGATTAAAGTTTTGGAGAGCGAAAAGAAAGTAGGAAAGATCTCCTCCACTTATGAAACAAATAGGATGGTATACCAGGTCAAGCCAAAGCTAGGCTATTTCAAGAGTGGTCCAAATCAAATCTGGAGTTGAAGGAAAAGTCTTGCAAGTTCAACCAATGTTTGTCACTCCCAGACAAAGTCTTCGCAATGGAACTTAAAAGGAAATTTAGCTATGGGTCCCAGAAACCTCAGTCATCCAACTCCCTTTTTGTTCACGATCAGTAAATTTGATTATATATACAAATGACTTTCTTAGATACAATCCCTTGCCAGCAATGAGCTCAACAACAAGTACAACACAGGGAAAAAAATAACTAGTACAAGCACTTTCCCTCCATCGAATCTGTATCTAACATGACTACGGGCCAGTTTTCTGGCCCAAGCATCCATTCATAAACCAGATATGTCAATGCTATCTGCAACAAATGTCAATGTTTTCACTTTATTATCCCCTAACAACCTCAACTGCATGAAATAAAAGATCATTACGCTAATATCCATAGTCATGAACTCATCAGCAGTACTCCAATTATTCCCAAATAAATAAGAATTCTAATAAATCCACAAACATGTCATGACCAAGAACAAGGTAAAATGAGAAAGGAATTGTCCATTTCAGGCACAAAAACATAGCAAAATTTCAACTTCTTACAGATTATTCAAGACTTTTTATAGGACAAAATCAACAATCAACAATCAACAAAAAAGTTACCTGATCAGGGGCACGCTTGAATGTTGGAATTAGTTCATCAGCAAGTTTGATGTCATTGTTGTATCCGAATTTCCTTAAGACAGTCCATGTTGTCTCAAGGCGCCCTTTTTCTATGAAAAGTGCATGAAGAAAAAGGAATCCTGTCAATGTAAGCCCACACTCATTTACTCCTCTGTCAGTTGTTGCTACACCCGGCAGCTTTTCTTCTACCACCCTCTTGACACCCACTATTTCAGAAGGTTGTAGTGGAGCATTAAAACATTTCACCTGATAAACAGAATAATGATAAAATGAACAAAAAAACTAAAAGAGAGACATGTAATCCTTTTCTTGGCAGTTGTCCAACCAAAAACTACCGCCATGTCAAAGTACTTGATAGAGCCAATAGCATAAACCCAAAATCATTTTTCTAAGATTTTCACTCAAACTTAAGTCAGTTAAAACTTGGTTAATTAAAAGATAAATATTGCACAAAAATAAACTGAAACCAAAAATCAATTCCCTGTCCACAAATGTTTATGAGAACCAAAAAAAAAAAGGTAAAAAAGAAATCACACAACAACATTTTCAGAACATAAATACAACCTGAAATTCATTTAATTCTGCATCACTAAGGGCACCATCCCTGTCTTGATCACAAAGAATAAAAATCCGCTTCAAGGCCCTTACGCACCTAGGCTTCAAAGTTTGCGATTCTTGATCAAATAGTGGACCGGTGGGGTGAAGTACTGCCTTTTGTGCATAATAAAAAACCTCAGGGATCTGCACACAGAAAGCAAATTAAAGGATTACATTATTATATATGAACCACAGAAATCGCCTCAAATGTCCCAATCAAATCACTCAGCCAAGTAATTATAGGGAAAAAGGAACTGCAATCATGAAAGTTAATCATTTACATAGAAATAAATCCATAAAGCATGTACATGAAAATCAACCCACAAAGCTCAATAATTATATTACACAAGTTAAATAAAGGGTTTAGTTGAGAAGGCAGAATACAAGTCAGTAGGAAACGCAGAGAATGCAATGGCAAAACATATCTCTTAAACAGATCACTTAGCACTTCAAAAACAAAATGTCAAGATCCACTTCACCAAATTCCTGAAAACAGAATATTATGATCTACTTTACCAAAATCCCAGTCCACAGATTATTTTTAAACAATGCTAGAGTCTAAAATAATATTTAAAAAAACAGTAAGAAATCAACTATACCTGAATGTGTTTAAATGCTGAACACTCTATACAAGTTTCAATCTCTCGAAACTGTTGCATTATTGGTGACATCACCTGTTCCAAGTTTACCTGTTCATTCTCATCTCTTAGATCCAGCTTACAGCCCACAACTATAACTGGCACCTTCACCTGCTCGTGATTCATGACCAGTTAGAATCATACATGTCTTAATCTCTCTGAATAAAAGTGCATCAGCAATTTCTTTCTTTTAGTTATAGAAACTAACTAGAAAAAGAATTAGCAGCAATAAAATAATCTGAACTGTTAAAAAACCCTCCCATCCGATATGTGCTGCCAATAATGGAGAAAATAACTGGTAAAACTTCTGAAAAAGACAACCAAAGCATAAAGACCTCCAAACGGCGAAGCTCTGGAAGCCAGAAGGTGCTCAAACGATCTAGAGTCTCTGGTCTGTCACAAGCATATGTAAGAACAACCGCATCAGCTCGCTTCACTTCTTCAGCTACTCTACCAGCATCCTCCACTCTGAATCACAAGGATAAACACCCATACCATCTGTTACAACACTACTTTAATGCGTAAACAAAAATTGCCAACAACCATTTTATACCGATGCAAAGACAATTTCTGAATCAAACCATTCAGTAAGATGCAATCCACAACAGCTAACAACAGTTGCCGCCCTTAAAAATTCCTTCAAAGCTCGATCAAGTATTTATATACCTGGAGGGAGTATCGATAATGGTGACAGGAACGCGATCAGGATAGAAATTCTCGGGAAGTCGGGTAGGAGGTAACACCGGCGGGACATTCGTCGGGAAAGTGTCAGCAGCGGCGGTTACTATCAAGCTGGACTTCCCAGTGCCACGGTCTCCGGCAACAACGATACGTACTCCGCTTTTACCACCGAGATTCGCAGCTTTCGCCATGTAAATCAGCCACTTGAATTCACAAATCAAAACCCTAACCAGTCAATCAAAACCCTTCCTTTCCCTTCTAAGTAGACGTATATAGGAGGGCAGTTGCATAAAGCGTAGAAATGCGGGCTCATTGGGGGCAAAATGGGAATAGAGTAGTGAAATATGGAAGTATAATTCAAAAAAATTAATCAAATTAGAATATTAAATGATGAAATTAAAATTTTAAATAAGGTTTTTATATACACTATTTCACAAGAAAAACAAGGTTTTGCTAGATATAATTTCCGAAAATTTTAAATTAATCCTCTAATTTAACTCAAAAGTTTAGTTAGTTTCTTTTTCTCACTTCAACTTTAACTTTTGAAATTAAATTAATTCAAAATTTTCCATATTTTTGGGCCCCTTCCTATAACCCAGACATTAAACGTAAATTCTTGTCTTAGCTGGAATATTGTAGCCATCAATGACAACATCTTCTATTGATTCTCTTGGGATTATCAAAGGACCAGCGGGATGTAAGCGGAAGGTTTCTTTGATAACAGCTCTCATGAAGTGCAGATGATTCAGATCTCTCTCTTCCATCTTCTTTTTTTTTTGGCAGAATTTAGGTGTTCACTGATTACTTCATCGAAGAATTGGTCAAATCGTCTGAATGTCCTCTGAAGTTCCGATTTCATGCTTGTTAAGTTTTGAACAAATCCTATTGAAGGAAAATAGTCGCCAAGACTGAAGCCTCCAAGCAAAGTTTGGAAATTGTGAAGCATGTCATGGAACCCATGCCTTTCATGTTCTCCTGCTTCTGAAAAATTCTTGCCAAGTACAGTTCTGCAGGTAACGTTATTCATATATTGCTCAAGCAACTTGCTCAGATTTACAATTCCAGGATAGGGCTTTGCAACCCGATTCACCAAACGGGCTACTTCTTCTTCTCTAATAAAACTGAACGACTCAACTCTCTCGGCACTAAGTAGCTCAAGAATGCAGATTTTTCTTAAAGCTCTCCAGTAAGCACCATAAGGAGCAAATGCCACATCTGTGCAGCCATACAATAGGGTTTTGGCAGCGACAAATTGGGGACGACTAGCGAAAGCAATATCGTGAGTTTTCAATGCTTCCTTTGCCAGTCTAGCGGAAGACAACACCAAAATTGGGATTTCACCAAGTCGTAAGAACATTATTGGACCATGCTTCCCTGCCAGGCGGTGAAGAGATATGTGAGGCATTTCACCAAGCTGATGCAGGTGGCCAAGGATTGGTAACATTGGAGGGCTTGGTGGGAGCTTCAGCTTTGTTTTCCTGAACCTGTTCCGCAATACAAACTTCAATATGATTGCCAGTAAAACTGATGTGAGAAGGAAGAAAATAGTGGAGCTTTGGTTCAGCCATTGAAGGAGAGCCATTCTTAGTTTCCACTATAAAATGCTTTTACAAGGAATTGGTTATTGAGTGATGCCACATTTGTTTAATCAACCATTCTATATTTCCACGCAATATATAGGAAATCATTATGATGAAAAAAATTAAATAATATAATATTTTTGATGTGACGATTGAAAAGTATTTCTTATTTAATTTTTTATTATGAACTGAACTTCATTTTTTATTATGAATCGAATTACTTAAAACTTATTCTTCCTATAGTGTACGTGGTGCACTTTAAAAAGTGTAGCTAGCCATTTATCCCACTTGGAATTGAATTGTCACATTAGCAAGATCAGACAATTCAATTGTCCTGTACCTCACAAAATGCATAAAACTTCACAAGATTTGTAGTTTACTGGAGTAGATCTGCTTAATCTTCCAAGCCAACAACTTATATTTGTTAATATGAAGGTTGGAATGAAGATATTGGAGCAAAAGACTAACAATGTCAGGAAACAAAGACCATAACGATTCTTTAGTCTATGCCCATAAGATGTTTTTCAGGAGTTTGATGGGACTTCAACTATAAAAATTTTAAGATAGTTTTAGTCGATTATAATTTGCAATCTTTTTTAAAATAGTAATAACGCAAGTAAATAGTTATTGGTAAAACTAATAACAATATTTTGAATAAACAAAGAGAATTATGTATAATAGAAACAGACACTAATTTTAAAATAATTACGCAAATAACTGTAATATTACTATTACAAATATTTGTCTATTCTCCGTCGTCATAATATAATCACAGGCCTATTTCAAGATCGCTTTCTGAGAAATCTGCTGTTAACGGAGACAAATATATATTAATATTATTACACGCATTTTTCTTTATGTGAGTTTTTTCTATCATATCTAATTTTTAAAAATTAATCGTAATTAATAAAATAAATAGATAGTACAAATATTTTCTCTTTTATACATCCTAATGTCTCGTAATAACTATATATATATATTTATATAAATGTCTCTAGATATATTTTTACTACATAATACAAGTAGGTAGTCAGTCTACAAGTTTTGTTCTTTATATATTTTATACTACTATAGAAAAAAAGTTTTGGTTGAGTCGGTCGTGCTAGGCCCAAGTCTAGACTCAGAACGGCGCATGGGTCGATCGGCCCATCCCTTGATGATTGACCTAATTCCTGTAGGTATTAGCTATATAAATTCATTACTTCATCATGAAAAATATACGACTTTCGAGAACCTTAGTATTCTTTATTCACTAGCCACCAAAACTCTCACAAAAGACTAACTTGAGCGTCGGAGGGGCCTACGGGCAGTCAACCCCCGATGTGCCTTATTGTTTTGCAGGTATTTTTGTGCCAAAGTCAACCAATCCCATGGATCCTAGCAGCAGCGCCCAGCGCCATCAAAATCAGACAGAACCAGTTGGCGCCCACCGTGGGGCCGGGTATCAAGACACCACGTCCAGAAGCACTCAGATCAGTCAGGCGGCGGTAACAAATCCTGATGTAGTCGCTGTTGCGGCACTTGCACTGCAGCGAATGGGCTTGCGACTACTCGCCGCCCTTCCATCGCCGCATCCTGATCACCAGACACACCCTCCGCCCATCATCCAAAACCCTAGCATAAACGAGC
>JAOTIZ010000006.1:18541895-18553208 GCA_027123425.1 Erythroxylum panamense | reverse complement strand
TTCTAAATAAAATTAAAAATTGCATACTGAGATTTGTACTGAAATCGAGTGCCGTAGCATACCTTTCTCGTGTGGCGTGGACTCGGATATCACCCACGATATCGGGTTCGGGTCCTGCGGGATTGGGGTGCTACATCCTCCGTATCCGCTCGTTCCTCACTCACCGGTTGGATCGGCAACGACGCATACTCGTCAGGTCGATCCTCAGTGGACGGAAGGGTCAGCGATGCTGTAGACTGGTCCAGCATCGTCGGCTGAGCGATGTCTTTGCTGACCTCTACCTCCTTTCTTTGCTTCTTCACCTTCAAAGAAGATCTAGGCCTTTTGGATTTAGGGAGACTGGAGGACCCGGCGAAATCCTTGAGCTTTGCCATGGCTGCACAATTATATAAGCAGGTTAGAAATCGAAACTAGTACTTGTGAATACAACAAATAGTTAAACTACGAGGAGTTAACTAAGAGGGGCAGTTTCCTCTTCTAGCCCGCTAATTCGAGGAGGGGGATCAGTTAAAAAGGCATCGGCTGATGCCCCTCCACGATACTCCAGAGCGAGACTATCGAAAGAATACCGACCGAGTGCCTTAATCCTATCGATCACTTCCCATTCCTCCCTAGTAAGGGGCAGATTGGAGATGTCGTTCCATCGCTCGGACAAAGGATATCTCCATGACCTGGACTCATGGGTAGATCCTGGGGGCCTCACAAAGAAATACTTTGTCCTCCAAGCCTTGATTGCCGAAGCTGTCCCAGCCGGACGATATATCGCGTCTCTATATTAGAAGTGAGGAATTCCGGCCCTGACACTTGAGCTCTGGTTCATCCTCAAAAAGTAGGGCAGAATGCCGACCGATGGGGGACATCCGAAGTGATGGCACAGTAGAGCCAGACCGTTAATGAACCTCCAACCGTTCGGCAGAATCTGGCTCGGCCTTAGCTGGTAGGTGCAGCATACCTTATCAATAATAGGGGCGTACGGAAGCTGCATACCGCCGACCGAGAAAAAGCTGTCTGAAACAGCGAAGTAGCCGCCTATACTGCTATAAATCTGTTCGTTCTTGCCGACCAGCCTAGGTCCCCAAGACGAAGGGATATTATTTTTTATAATCGATCGGTTCAGTTCCCTTTCGGTCATCGTTGATGGGTCAGTCGCTGGCTTTTCAACAACTTGCCCGTCCTTCTGGGCACTCGCCCTAATTTTCTCATTTCCCCCTGCCTCTGACGCTTCATTCCCGCCGACCTCCGGCAGCTCCACCATTTCCGCCGCTATCTCCACCCGGGGATGCTCGTAGTGAAGGCTGGCGAGGAGGCGATGAAACAAGAGAGGGGGAGCTATCTTCATCCCTAAGTCTAAGTTCACCTCTAGGGCTAGTCGAAGACATGAATACGAAAAAGAAATTTGTAGGATAAGGATCAGAGAAAGGACATACCTAATTTAGTGACTGGAGTTGGGGATTTAGATGACGGTGAAAAAGGAAATTCCGATGACTACGAACAAGGAGATGAAGAAGAGAGGAAGCAAAGACTTGATAATTGAACACGCAAAAAGTGAAGAAGTGTGTCAATTCTGAGCATTTATAACAGAATACTGAACGGGCGTACTGGTGGAACTTGGACGAATGGCAAATCTGAGCCGTGCAAATTAGGGTTATTAGTTACCCAGAGCGGCGAATTAGGGTTATTAGTTACAAAGACGTTTCATTTCAAAATTTGAAAATCCACCAGTGGATACATACTGTCAGTAATGATTAAATCCAGTGCTTTGATTAGGCGTCTATGTTCGATCTGTCGATCCTATCTCTACCCTCGATCGATCGGTCTTATCCCGAGCCGTCATTCATTAAACGACGATGTCCGATCGATCGGGCCTATCACGAGCTGTCATGCGGGTGAGCCGCACAATCCTTATGTACTCCATCGACCCTTCTCCTTGGTCAGACTTGAGGAGTAGGGGGCTTATGGTTGGGTCGGTCGTGCTAGGCCCAAGCCCAGACTCAGAACGACGCATGGGCTGATCGGCCCATCCCTTAATGATTGACCTAATTCCTATAGGTATTAGCTATATAAATTCATTACCTCATCATGAAAAAAGGTACGACTTTCGAGAACCCTAATATTCTTTATTCACTAGCCACCAAAACTCTCACAAAAGACTAACTTGAGCATCGGAGGGGCCTACCGGCACTCAACCCCCGGTGTGCCTTATTGTTTTGCAGGTACTTTTGTGCCAAAGTCAACCAATCCCATGGATCCTAGCAGCAGCGCCCAGCCCCATCAAAATCAGACATAACCAGTTTTTAATGAATTAAAATTCAAAAAAGATAATTATTTTTAATTTAAGTTATAATTTTTGCAATAGTCAAATATAATAATTATTTTAATTTTAATAAATATATTTTTAAGTTATATTTTTTACTATTGCCTGATAATTGATTTTCTGCAACTTTATTAATTGTGGGATATGTTGACCAATGGTTTTGTGAGATTTAGTTTACTGCAATTTCACTGTGGGAGATGGCCATACGATAGTTGTGTAGTGGGTGCTACTTAAGATGTGAGGAAAAGACATTTGATGAGTTCCACAAACTTAAAAAATGGGTCACATCAACATTTTTAAATGAAACTCTAATAAAATTTTAAGATTCTGTCTTAATACAATTTGATAAATATTTTTAAAAATTGATAATAACAACTAAAATTTAAGACTCAAGACATACATTATACCCAATTTGTATTAAAGTCCAACTACACAAGTTATACGACAACAACAACTTCATGTGATTCGCATGCTTCGGTGTCTTCTGGAATTTCTTTATTATTGTATTACGTACACTAACAAGAGTATGGAGTTGCACCGGTGTTAAGAGGAAACTTTCTATGAATGGCAATACCTCCCATTTCCAAATCCTCTCATTTGGCTCCAGCAGTGTACCAAAATTCATTTTTAGCTACAAATTGTTAGAATATGAATGGGTAAAATATATTCTTAGGTATCAAATATAAGCTTATAACTATAATTACTTTTAAAAAAAATGTTTTAACGTTAATACATAGCTAAACTAGCATAACAAAATCTCAACTTTAGTCATAAAATCTTAATTGTAACTAATGACTCATGTTATTCATTTCTTTAGTATTTCATTGATCAAACCGAACATGTTACTTTTATTAATCAAACATTTTAAGTTGAGAGTATTAACTCAAGTTTATGATTAACAATTTTGATGATAATTATATAATATTTCAAAATTTAAATTAGATTTATTTCCTTATATAGGCAACGATAGAATTCTTAAAAAGAAATAAAATTATGGAATAATTTCTTTATTTCTCGTAGGAACCTTGTTTATAAACTTACTTTTATAAAAATGATTCCATGACATCTGAAATGATCATACTAATTCGAATAATCAACTCTAGAAGCCTTGACAAAATGTTCTTCTTAACCTCTAAATATCAAAGATTTCAGCAGAGATGATTTCAAAGATTAAGTAACAACTAGTTAAAAAAATTGTCTACTTAAAGAAAAGTCATTGCATTTGCGAACTACACACGAGACTTGTGAAATATCTTAGAGCATCAATATTCTTGAAAGTTATATCAAACTCTTTGTGCTTTAAAGTGATATCACTTTATTAAGAGAGACCGTTAAATTATTCATACATTTTTTGTTGAGAGCTTGTAGAGGATAACAAAATATTACTAGTGTGAAAGATTGAAGAACCTTGAAAAATATTCAATTGTGAGCTTAGAGCGGGATGTCAAATTACTACTTAGTTTTTATAGTGAAATACTTAAGTTGGATACCAGGGAATTGAATGTAGGCTTTGTTATAAGCAGAACGGTATAAATCTACTATGTCATTTCTCTCTTTTCCTTACTTTTAAATTTCCGTATTATTAGTTTTTAAGAGGCTTCTTTAATTTTTCATTAGGATCCTTCTATTTTTATATCACAAGAGGATTATTTTAAAAGTTAGCAGGCTCCTATTAATTAAACAGGCTCCTTTCTTTTTGAACGCTAACAAACTCTTATCGATTAAAAAAAGGCCACTATCATTTTAAGCATTAGCAGACTCCTTTTGAATAATTAGCTCCTTTTTATTTGAGCATTAACAATATCCTTTCGAAAGTTTATAGGACTGTTTTATTTATAAATTTATTTTGGTAGTAGGATCTTATCGAATTGAAAGTGCCTAAACTTTTTTTATTACACATAATTCACCCCCCTCTTGTGTGTTTTTGCTTTATCATTTGGTACCAGAGTCAGGTTTCACATTTATTGTATTTTACAGCACATGATAGATTATGGCAAACAATTTGAGAAGTCTTGAAAGACAATCTATCTTAAAGCCTCTTTACTTCAATGGAAACAACTACTCTTATTGGAAAGAGTGAATGACAATCTACTCCAATATGTAGATATTGAAGTCTAGCAAGTCATCAGAGTTGGAGCTACACTTCTTGCTACAAAAAATGTAGAAGTATGATCTGATGCTAACAGCATAAATGCACAACTAAACGCTAAAGCAAAATATTATCTGACCTGTACACTATCTTCAGAAGAATATGAGAAGATATCCTATTGCTCTATAGCAAAGGAAATGTGAGATAAACTGCAAGTTACCTTTGAAGGAACGAATAGGGCAAAGAAACATAGAATAAGCCTTTTAGTGCATCAATACAAAACTATTAGCATGAAATAGGGAGAAACCATAGATAAATTCTTCAGACGGTTCAACAACATCATCACGACCTTAAAGAACTTGGGAAAAATATATCCAATGATGAGCTTGTAACAAAGATTCTAGGATCACTACCAAAAGAATAGAAACCTAAGATGACAACTCTAAAAACAGCAAATGATCTAGACATTATTTCACTCGAACTAGTTATGAGGAAATCTGATGATCCATGAAACTAAGTTTAGGCGAGATGAAGGATCCTCCTACAGAAAAGGAATGGCAATAAAAACAACTGATGAATCAAACGGTGATGAAAGTGACAATAAGTTGCAAATAGATGGAGATGACGAGTTCAACTTCATGGTCAAAAAATTTGTCTACTTCTATAAAAAAAAAGCTGATGAAGAAAAGATAAGGAAACAAGAAAGTTGGGAACAACAGGTTGCTATTAAAAAGTAGTAGCAGCAATAGCAATGCATAAAACAATCAAATCATATGCTATAAATAATATATTATTGAAAATCATTTATATTATTGTGATTGGTAACACCTATAAGAACTTCTTGTACCAAGTTCAACTAAAAAGGTAATTTTATAGATGTGCGTAATTAAATGTAAAATTTAAAAATATATTTACCTTTTGTAAATCAAAATTTAGATTGACGAATGGATTAATTTGTTTTATTCATGTTATTTACAGAGTAAATATGTGATTACTTTGTGTGGTATGACGAAAAATTCACAAGAAGAAGTATAGATGTAATCAATGAGCTTTGGGAGATCAGCGACAAATTATAGAATCATCGAGATGAATTTTTATTAAGGAGGCTATTGATTTGTAGTTGGATCATCTTTATTATAATTATCGGGTGTTACTTAGCAATGTACATGTTATAAGAAATACATTTACCTTATTAATGTATGGATTCATATTAAATATTTTTGCATATTAATGTATTAGTATCGTCGTATTTGTCTCTATCATCAGTAATTGCAACATCCTAATACCACAAGGTATATACCCAAACATTCAAGCATATTCACGTACATATCCTATGATAATGGAATCTTAGAGCAAAAGCAAAACCAACTTACACATGACACCATCTAACATAATCGGAAGTCACTAAATTTTAAAACCATTCATTGCATTAATCCAAAAATTTACACTGCTTCCTTTAGACAAATATTTACATAACCTCATACAGGTTCTAACAAAAACACCAAAATACAAGACACAACACTTCTGGAGCCAGCTGGCAGGCCTCTGAGCCATAACAAAATCCAAAGGGCCCTTTAGTCCTATATGAGAACTAGGTCTCTCGTCTCGTACCTGAAAACTCACGTTGCAATTTTTATGAGTTTTGCCAACTCAATGAGTGAACCATCATTGATGATTTCCCTGGATCACAGACACATAATATACAGACACCCATTCAGATCATAAACACATTTTAGATGTTCACATAACATGGTATATCATAAGATCACACAATTCACATGACTAAGTATAGCAAATAATCGCATCAATTTATCACTCATTCAACTTTGCAAATCATTCAATAAATTTCAATCTTATAATGTTATATGCATGAGACTCACATTCTTTCTTATTGTTGTGACCGAGTGCCTATCACAAACTTATACAAATATTGGCCCATAGGGCTCAGTCAAACAGAATCACGAAGCATAGCTCTACGCTCAAAATAAAAAATCACGGAGCAAAGCTCTACGTGGAAGTGCTTCATATTGGCAACTCAAGTCACAACGCCTTTATCTGAGCATACATTTTATGAAATGCAATAATTTCAAAAAATCTCATATATCACAATCTTATACAAATGCTTAGGCAAGATTTCACAGTCATCGGACCTAAGTCCAGCATTCAACTTTCGTTAAGAATTAAATGTCAAAATTTATATCAAATCAAAACACTCCCAATACATGCCCAACTATTAAACTCCTCGAATCTCAGGTCCGGAATACCTTATCAATGGTATCCTGAATCAATTCTGGGCCTTCAATAATTCTTAGACCCTCTTCATCCCAGTATAAAGGCGAACGACACTTCCTACCGTACAACGCCTCATATGGAGCCATACCAATACTGCTATAATACTGATTATTGTAAGCAAATTCAATCAGGGATATTTATCCCATGCTCCCTGAAACTCCAAAACATAAGCTCTGAGCATATCCTCGACAGTCTTGATCGTTCTCTCACTATGACCATATGTTTGAAGATGAAAGGCTGTACTGAAATTCAGCTTAGTACTCAAAGTTGTCTGTAAATTACCTCAAAATTTCGAAGTAAATCTAGGATCCCTGTCCAAAACTATGGACACTGGAACTTTATGTAATCTTACAACCTCATTCACTTATCGTTGAGCTAACTGATCTAGTGAAAGATTTTCTCTCACTGGCAAGAAATGAGCCGATTTGGTCAGTTTATCCACAATGACCCAAATGACATCATGTTGCCTCAAAGTCCTCGGTAAACCCATAATGAAATTCATCGTGATTCGTTCCCATTTCTACTCCGGAATAGGTAACGAATGCAATTTCTCAGCTGGAGCCTAATACTCAGCCTTAACCTATTGGTAAGTTATACATTTAGAAACAAACTCTACTACTTGCTTTTTCATTTCAGGCCACCAGTAAGGTTATTTCAGCGTATTATATATCTTGATAGTACCAGGATGCATAGTATAAGCTGCTAAATGTGCTTCCTCTAAAATCTCTTTCCTCAAATTATCAACGTTAGGCACATATAGTCTTTGCTTTAGCCTCAAAGTATCATCTCTTATTTCAAACTCAGAATCTGGATTCACTTAGAAACATAATTAAAATTCAAATTCTTCACAAAAGTTGTAGAAATATGTCTCTTGTTTAATATGAATTAAAAATCAACTCATTCAGAAATCTACAGCTCAAGTTATAATTAGAAAACCGAAGCATGATCATAAAACTTTTCTAATTCATAACATTCCAGCAGACTTCCACACTTTCATGATCATGCTATAAATTTTTATGGAGAGAAAGAAATCTGTCTTAGGAATCCATTGGTCTAAGTTTCAAGTCATTTGGGGTTTGGAAGAAAAAGTTATAGCCAAAACACTCAAGGTTGTTCAATGAAATACTCTATTCATAAACTTATACAAATAACTACCACGCTTTTACTGTAGAATTACGTTTTTGCACGTAATTCTCCACATGTTTGCAGCAACACTCCTCCATCTTCTTCCTCTCTTCTACTTAATTCCTCATCACAAATTTATTATATTTACTCCTTCATTTTTACACCCTTGCAATTTATCTTATGCTAAAATAACTCCAAATGCACCATTAGTTACACATATCAAAACTAGCATTTTTTCAATACTATTCATCATTTTCTTCTTCCTTTTTCTACCACAATTTTTCTCATGAACACTAACAATTCTCTTTAGAGCGTGTATCATGCTTTTCCACTTCCATTTACATTCAACTCACTCTAAGCCAGTTCATAGCTCAAGATCAAATTCAAACATCTAAAAACCGATTCATACCTATATTTCAACAATTTCAACTTTCTCTCACTACTGAAATTTTTGTTTTCATGAACAATTTTTGACAGAACCATAACCTCTTTCTCCACATCTATCTGAAGTTAACTTCATAAACCTTCATCAAATCTCATCTCATCTCAACACAATCAATGCAAAAATCCAAGATTTAAACTTAAACATGAAAATGGATATCCCTCACGCTTACTCCTTGTTTTCTGCCTTTTTCTCCATGTTTTAATACTTATTCACTCTCACTACTGAATTTACTTCTTTCATATCACTCATGAGTACAAAACATTACATCACCAGCAAATGTTATTCACAAACAAAAACTTACTTGATGCAGAAAAATTTCAGCTCAAAATTCCAGATTTTCTAACCCTCTCAAGCAACCAAATATCAACGCACATTTATATTCTTCAGCTAGTTCTCCAGCAGTTGAGAGTTATACAAAAACATGCATACAAGTAGTGTCGGTGATGGGTGAAAAGAACAAGGAAAGAAGTTTTCATGTGGGTGTTTTCGGTGGAGAAATAAGAGAATGAGGGAAAGACATCTAACTACGTGGATTAACACTTCAATGACACATGGCACCCATGCATGTGGGCCATGTGTCACCTTCCCATTTGTCCTTTTTTCTTTTTTTTAAACCAAAATTTTGAAAATTCTAAAAAAAATCACCAAAAATCTTAAATAATAATAACACTCTTCAAATAAATTTTCAGCTCAAAATAATTCACCAAAAATTTCAAAATACCTGAAATGTACAAAAATTGTCAAATCACATTTAATACATTCCAATTAAATCCACAATTTCCATTTATAAACCAATTTACCTAGAAATGCCAATGAATGCATGTACAATCATATGAATGTGCAAAAATAAATGTGTATGTCACAATTACCTTATGCATGACGCGCATTTTCCTAATTTCACATACATTTCTCACAATTTACTATTCTAGCCTTAACATGGGTATCGGAATGTTACATTTTTAGCCTTCTGCATAGTCTCATCAATAATAGAAAAATATTTAGGATCTCCTATATTCTCCAGTATTAAGTCAATGTAATGTGCAACATAAAGAGTCCAAAAAAATGAATTATACTTATTTTGCAAACTTTTCCTGCCACTTTATATGTAACACCCCACTCCCGTAAGACCTGAACCCGACATCGATGGTGATATCCGAGTTCGTGCCCTGCGAGGGTGGCGTGCTACATCACTCAGTCAAATCTCAGTATAATTATTTTTTGAAACGAACTTACACTAACATCATATAGTTTGCGGAAAACCATTTACATAATAAAATCGGTAAATACAATAACCACGAGGGTCCTATGATAAATACATCATAATAAGCTACACAAATTATCACGCTTCTGCAGACACAACTGATCCCGACCTCTTCTATCACTCTCAAGCGATCTCAATACGCCCGTTGCCTACGGGGTATTCTTCTGAGTCCTGAAAAATAATTACAAATTTTGGGTGAGTTTTGTGAACTCAATGAGTGACCATCATCGATGGTCCACTCAATCCATGCAACAACATCAATTCACATAACATATATTCACATTGTTGCATATTTGATCACATTTTACAATTCGCATAACTCTAACTTTATTTTATAAAGCACTTTTACAAAATTTCACATTCACACTTTTACAGAAGTCCACATTCATATTTCTCATATTTGTTACATACGTATAATACTCATTTTCCATTTATTATTATTTTGCTGTGATCGAGTGCCTAAACTGTCCCATTGTAGGGATCATTAATATTTGTCCCTTATCCGTTGGTGGATACAGGGCTCATTATACGTTGAGCCTGAGGCTCTGAGTCACTTATGAGCTCGAAGCTCGTTCTCACTCGTTGAGCTAAAAGTTCTGATCGGTGGCGACTCTGGTCACAACAGCCATTTTGTTTCATGCAATACTCAGGCATATCACAATTATTTCATAATTTCACATTTAGAAGTACACATGATTATTATCACATCAGTATAAGGCATTCTGCCTTTCATTCAATCAAAAGGATTAAATCAAATGCATATGACATGTGCATGTAACACTTTTCCAATTTATTTCGATGTTGTGACCGAGCGCCTGAATTATCCCAATAAGGGCACATTAATCGTTGATCCAGAGGCTCTGAAACTGTCCCAAAAAGGGTACATTAATCGTTGAGCTAGAGGCTCTGAAACTTTCCCAATAAGGGCACATTAATCATTGAGCCAGAGGCTCTGAAACTGTCCTAATAAGGGCACATTTATCGTTGAGCCAGAGGTTCTGAATCACTGTGGAGCTCGAGGCCCAAATATAAACGTTGAGCTTGTAGCTCTCGGTGGCTGCTCCGGTCACAATTGTCATTATCTGTTCATGCATTCATGTATGAACTCCGTATGCCACAATTCGTCACATTATTATGCACGTATGCATATGTCACAATCAATTAACCTATGAATGCCACAATTAACATTTATGTAACACAATCAATCACATGAGTTCTAATTAGTCATATCATAGGCATGTAATTCACAACTTCACGTACCCATAACACTTCTATGTCATATCTCTCCAATACTCCGGACCTTCTGTCCAGAATTCACAATCAAACCCAATTTCACCATTATTCTCCACAGAATCATAATCAAAGAATTATAAGCAATTGATAATTTAGAAACATCTAGGTCACTCACAATAGCTTCCGCACTAATGCCTGGAAGTCTCGGCAACGTCAGTGGGCTGACGTTCCAAATACGCCTCTATCACAAGTCAAAACACACTTATTTACACATCGTCCAATAAGAAATAATGCACATGTAGCAATTTAAAATATGTACAATGCACTTTCGTCACATTCCCGGCACTATCCCAAAAATTCCCGTCACAACCTTTCCTCTATATTAGAAACTCAAAAGACACTAGAATCATTCAATTTGTTTCAGACATCTGAAAGTTATGCTCCAAACATAAATGGACTATCCTTATGTCGAAACCATAATTTACACTCAACTTCCATCCAAAATTGAGAACTTTTAAAGACTGATTCAACACTTCCCTTCTTCATAAAACTTG
>JAOTIZ010000006.1:18525541-18541795 GCA_027123425.1 Erythroxylum panamense | reverse complement strand
TTACATATATGCCTTATAACTTAAAACCTTAAGTGTTCTTCCAAGTTTGCCCCTAAAATTCATTTTCAACACTTTAATTCAATTTTCATCCGAAAATTGACATTCTTAAAGACTAAATTGAAACTCAAGTTCTTCAGAACATTTGTAGCCCTATTTCTCTAGTTTAATCCAAAAAGAGGTAGAAGGGAGCTTTTGCATCAGCCACCTTGAAACCATAGAGAGAAATCATCGAAAGATAAAGGAAGAGAAGAGGAGAAGAAGCTGAATCGAAGTACTTCTCAGATCAAGAGGTTTCTTGATGTCACTGCCTCCCTCATCCATTTTAGGTTGTATTTCTTATTCTTTCAGTTTTATTATTGTATAAAATTGGATTGAATAGTTGATGATAGATCTAGAATGTCGAGAATGGTGAATGTCGAGAATGCTATAAACTCACCTTCAAAATTTTATTCTTGAACTAATGAGAATCTGATTATTTATGTGTTTATTGGATATTGTTGTGGTTTAATTATGCTATTACATAATTTGATAATAAACTAAAAGGGTGAATCATTATCAAATAAAAAATGACTAAATTGGACTAATGGAAATTAGGTGATTTAATAGAAACTGAAATTAAATCATAACGTTAATTTGTGTAGAGAGAGACCTTGTATAAGTTTCCGATAGTTTATTAGAAACTTCATAACTAATTAGAGTTTTGGATAGGTTGTGAATTGAGAGATTGCAAACTCCATAATCTGATTAGGGTTTATGATTTAAGGATAATGGTCATAACTCGAGAGATAGTAATCAACCCTAGGATAGTCTAGAACCAACATTCCAATAATTCATAATCAGTTTGGTTAGCATTAAGGATAGGTAAAATTCCTTTTCTCTCAATTGGTAATTTCCTTTGGTTGATTCTTGGGTGTGTTGCAATTGCTTAGTAATTAGTATTTTCGTATTTGATTCTTAATTTGATTGATTCAATTAAATTATCTTTTTAGTTTTGTTGCATTTTGAACTTTTGTTATTTGTTTATGGCCTTAGATTTTAGGATTATATTAGTTTCTTCCTCGTGGGATTGACACCTTTGGTACTATGCTAACGAACAGTGCGCTTGCACATTATCAAGGGTTAATAATTAAAACTTACACACAACCAAACCCCAATCATATGTTAACTATCAATGAATGTTTATAAGATAAAAAGAAAATAGAGTAACATAATTTTGTCAATCAAAAATGAAAACCTAGTTGTAGTCTTGAATATTATGCCCTATGTCTTCTTGTAAACATTTAAGAAACCTTTCCATGATAATGATAATGGTAATTGATTCTTAATTATAACCACAGCCCACGTGATCAGAAACATGTTATTTACATCCAATCAAATGGCTAAAAGCAATTGCCCTTTATGTTTTCCCTTTAAGTGACAACCATTGACACATATCATAGCCTTACAACTAGCCAAAAAGTTCTTTTTACAAGCATTAAAGCATATGTATATATACATATATATATATATATCAAGTATCTTGTGGATACTTGATGATGACAGAACTAATAGGATTGTAATTAATACAATTAATAGCTCCTCAAATCCTAAAATTGCTTTCCCTCTTCCCTTCCCAAAAGCTCTAATGCAATGTTCTTCACTCTACATACCTTTCCATACGTAATCTCAATATTCAAGTCCCTTAAAAGTGCACCCTTAAGCCCTGTAACATCCCACGTAAGATAATCTCTAAGTTATAAGAGATATTTCTTTTCAATCTATAGTACCTTATGTTTGTTTGTTCTGTTATTCTCTACCACATTCATGGTTGGATTAAAATGTTTTAATTTGAAATATTGTCCCATCTTATCATGTAGAATCATGTATCCTCCACCTATAACCCTTCTTACATATAGTAGTAAATCTACAACTCTCATTCTTGACATATACATAATTAAAACCCCTGTTAACAGCATATTACACTAAGGCTTTGCCTAAATGCTTTCACCGAATCAAAAAACACACCAACATTTAAATCAATTGACCTTAGTATACCATTATGTACATTAAATTGAAGAAACTTAGGCCTTCTTCTCTTTTCTTCATCTAACCTATCATCCATATTTCTAAGCTCATTAGAATCTTCACATGTTGAATCTATATCTATATCTAACATATTATTTCGTGGTAATTCTTCTCCACCACCATAAATAGTCTCTTTCACAACTTGTTCATCATCTCCATCATCAAATATATCATCATAATCAATTAAACATAATCATTAATTCCTCACCTTCATTATGTTAGGTTTTTTTCCCTCCCTAGAACTGGGTTGATCAACCTCAGCAATCTTATAATTAACTTGTTCACCATCTTTTAAACATACTTCCTTATCTTATCAATAAGGGATACATAATGCTCTCCAAAAAAACCTCCACAATCATATAACCTAGGATTCTATTATGTAACTATAGCCTCTAAATACTCTTATTATGGTTTATTAAAGGAAAATTTTGGAAGGTGAGAGAGCTAGCGATAGGATCTTGGTAATCAATTTTCATTACTTGACATTTTTAGGCTTCCTTAACATATAAGAAGGTTTAGGAGCAAGAATTAGAAGGAGACCAACCTTATCCTTAATGCAATTAGGCATATATTATTGTATCTTTTCTTCTTTTCTTTTTTTTTAATATTAAGATTGATTGATTTTTTTTTATTTTATTTTCATAAGTTTTAGTAACTTAATCCCTCGTTAAGGTTAGGGATATAGTTTATGCTAGATATTTCCATTGTCAATGCATGATATGTTATCATTGTTGAAGTTTAATTTAAACTTATATATATTGCAAGTATACAAATCATATCTTATAATATAAAAAGTATTGTTCCAATAAGAAATGTATTAGTCACTTATCAATTCTTGTAACATTTTGTTTAAGGTCAACAATATGATAAATAATGAGAAAACAAACCAAAGAAATTGATAATTGAATAATTAAACAAATGGCAATTAATTTGTTTATTAATCAATGATGAAAACTTAAGAATTACCTATATCCTTATTTTGTTTCACTTCACCTACTTAATTTAGTAATACTCAACCCTATATATCTAATAGTTATAATTACTCTCGCTCGAGATCTAGGCAAGTAATCATAATTAAAATAGATATGAATTGGATTGTTACCTCTCGGTTTATCAAAACTCTTCTGAACTATCTAATTAGATTTAAAGATATGCTAAGGGTGACTAATCAATATTAAGGTCTCTCTTCAATTACCCATTAATTTGATGTTTATAGGTCTATTATAGTACCAAGTCTCACCATGCAACATAACATTGATAATTCAATCTTTCCAAGGTTTTCCCACTTATTTTGGTTCTAAAAATAGCCCAAAAATGTCAAGCATACAAAAATATCGCAAGTTAGAAATTGTTAGTGCATGATCATACATTGAGGATGCACATTCGTCCATAATCATCCCAAATATTTAACAAAATTATGCATGGGGATGCACGATCACGCTGGAGGGTTCATCCATATGCTACTTGTATGCACGATTGTTCATCCACATGCTACTTGCATGCACGATTGTTTATGTTCTTATTCTTCAACTTTTTTTCCTTTTTGAAAAGTAATTAATTCATTTGATTAATCAACATGTACAACCACACAAAGAATCAAAAGTATAGTAGTGACAAAATATGAGGAATGTTGTTGTCCTAGTTACAAGTTAGAAAGGTGATGTCAAATCTGTTTGTGGACAAATTTTTAGCTAATCTCCTTGCTATTAGGATGATTTTACATTGAAAAATGATTTTTTGGTACAATTGTTCCATCCCTCTAGCCTCCCCTTGAATATTCTTATGTTTCTTTCTTTTCAAATGAAATACACCATTATAGCTAGGATGATTTTTAATGCTTTGTTATCTACCTTTTTCTTCATTCTCAAAGTAGTTGCCTAATCTATCAGCTCATTCCAAGTGTTAGCTCTTTTACTGTATCTAGTAGTCTTTATATTCTTCTCCAGATGATTTTTGTGTACTTACAACTAACCATCATGTGATCTATTAACTTCGAGTAAGTGTTACAAAGTTCATGCTCTATTGAAGAAATTCAAACTTTTATCCTGTCTTTAGTCGAGAGTTTTCCAGGAGTCCCTAACCAGAGAATAAATGCATATAATGAGAAGATAATGTTGTCACATACAAGTTTACTTCATTTCACTCTATTATTTTGTTTCTTTTAGAGATAGTTCCTCCAGGCTTTTCAGCTAAATACTTTAAATCCATAAGTATTCCATATGATTTCATTTGGTTTTTCTTCTTGACATTTAGACATATTGTTTATGATTATCTCCACTCCCCTGTTATTATGGAAAGGCCAACACCATAGATTGTTTCTAATAAGCTTGCTTACTTTGGTGCTATGATCTCCACTGCTTTGTACAATAGTCCTTTGATGTGCTAATTTCCAACCAAAATGATGTTAAACCCTCTTCCCAATTTTATACAAGACCTTGTTTTGTATCCATTGACTTGTTTCTAGTGTTTGTCACAGGCTCCAAGATACTATGCTTAAGTTTCATGCTCGAAATGTTGTTCCTTTTAATGTAAACATTATGTACCCATTTAACCCATAACTCCTTTTTCTAACTGCATAGCCACCATATTTTATTAGCTAAGTTGGTTTTGTATTAAGGGCAAGTTGTTAAAGACTAAAAAGAAAGGTACAACTTCTAGTTCATATATTTTAGAGATCATTCGTATAGATATTAATGAACTACATTCTATAATTAGATGAAAAAAATAAGTATTTTATCACTTTCATCATTGATTTTTCCCATGGCTTTGTTTACTTGATTAATGAAAAATATGATGCTTTTAGTATGTTTAATATCATTAATATTGAGGTTGAGTAGTAATTAGGAAAAGTTACTAAAATTGTGAGATCTAATCATAGGGTGAATATTATGGGAGACATGGTGATTTGGGACTATTGTTAGGGCCTTTTGCTAAATATTTACAAGAATATGGAATAGTTGCTTAGTATACAATACCTGGAAGTCCTGAACAAAATGGTGTGATAAAAAGTGTAAGCGCACTCTTAAGGATATAACAAGGAGCATGATGAGTAGTTCAAATCTACCTAAATTTCTTTGGGGTGAGACTATTAAACTACCTTGTTCATTTTAAATCATGTTTTTAGTGAGTTTATACCTTTTGAGTTATGAACTAGTCGAAAACTTGGCCTAAACCATTTTTATGTCTAAGGTTGTCCAACTGAGGTGAGAATTTACAAACCTATTGAGGAAGCCCTTGACCTATGTACAACTTAAGGTAATTTTTATTATTATCCTAATCATTTTAAAGGATTCAGGTTCTATACTTGTAACCTTGGAACTAGAATAATTAAATATCTGACAACCAAATTCCTAGAACTTGATGTTGTTGATTGTGAAAATACACATCCTATAGAGCTAATTCTAGAAAAGGAAATGTTGTATATTCCTTTACAGATTTTACAACAACACTCTTTGCCTACACTAGTTGCAAAATTTCACAATCAACTTGTTGTTAATTCTCCAAATCCTCTAATTGTTAACCAAACTCAAAGAGTTTGTTCCTTTGAGAAGATCTACTAAAGATAGGCATTATGTCATGTCTAATGATTATATTGTGTATCTTAGTGAGGATGGTTGTAAGTTTGAAGATGTTATGGAAGTATCTAACATATGATGAAGTGACATTAGGTTTACATACCAATATATGGTTGGATGCTATGACAGATGAAATGCAATTCATGTACAAAAATGGAGTTTGGGAAATTATAGAACTTCCTAAAGGTTGTAAGACTATAGGTAATAAATAGGCACATAAGGTGAAAAGGGATAAAGATAGAAAGATTCAACGTGGGAGAATGGCTAAGGTTTCACTCAAAAGGAAAAAGTTGACTACGAGACTTTTTCACCAGTTTTTACCAAATATTCTTTAGAATTATCAAGGAATTAGTATCCCATTGTAACTTGGAATTACACCAAATGGATATAAGGACTGCATTTTTAAATGGTGATTTGTCTGAAGAAGTTTATATGAAGCATGATGGAGGACCATCCATGTTAGCCATCAAAGATATTGAAGCAATGGGCCTTGGAGTAGAAAGGAAGCCACCGATCAAGAAATCAAAAAAGAAATTGGGCTGAGTTGCTTTATGAAGTTTCAGGCCTTATGGAAACCATTTGGGGAATATAAAGCCTTAATCCAATATGATTTAATTAAAGCTCATTCCCAGCCCATTAAAGAGTCCAAGGCTAGCCAAGAGAAGTCAACTTGCTGCCCAATAGAGTGACTTATTGGCCAGGTTTCAACTCTCTTATCTATCATTAAATTTGCATTGAATAAGAGCTACTTAATGCTCATTTAGTGTCATTTTTAGTTAGTTGTTTTTTTTTCTTTTAATGACAAGTTAATGACAGATGTTATGATCCATATTAAGTATTTTTTAAAGTCATTTAAAGTCATAAAGAATGTGTGGCTAGATTGCACGTGGTCATCCATATTCTTCTACCTTTTGTTTGCTTATTTAAGTCAAGTTTCTTTCCATAAGTAAGATTTGGGAATTAATAAAAGAGTGAGAGTTTCCTTTCAAGTTTTTGCAACTCAAATTTTTGTTTTGTTGCTTCATTTTACTTGTTAATTTCACTTGGGTTCATAGCAAACCAATTGCTATAGTTTGGGTTTGATTGTTCTCCAAAAACACTCAATTTCTACACTCATTTCATTCCACCACCTAGTCTAACCAACCTGTACTAAATCAATCATATCTTCCAAATCACACATCCAAATTGAGTCAAACTTAAACCATTGGAAAGCTTACTCAAAGCCCTTAAATTCCACTTCTTACCATTCAACCCAGTTCGTCCTTATTTCTCCAAAAAATTGCCCAAAATACAGTCTATGCACCAAACAGCTCCACCACCATCACTTAGCCAAATTCTACCAAACTACTTCGGTGACTTCTTAGCCACTCCAATCACTCCAATCTCCTTAAAACGCTATCAACTTTGTAAACAAAATTATTGTCAGTAATGAACTAAACAATATTTTTTAGCTCAACTTTATTCACAACTTCATTAAATATCTGAAACAAAGTATCAACATTCCTAGCAAGGCCAGATGTATTAATAGACTTCAAAAACATAATCCCCTTAGTAGAATAAACTAAAAAAAATTGATAATGAGTTCATATCTTCGATTTGTCTAACCATCACACTTGATTAAACATTCATAAGTGGCCCAAGTCATTCTTCATTCATCCATATAATTCTTTATTTCATAAATAGAGTTGCTCAAAAGTTTACCTCCATATTCATAAATTGAAGGAGTCTTATATTATGGATCGTACGAGGTAATTGCATCCACCATAGTCTGGTAAAAATAACATTGGGGGCATTAAATAATACATATGATTCATACCACCATCTAGCTATTGCCATATCTATATTTTGAGTTGCTTTTTTAGATTGTAAGGCATTATGGGTTGAAGGCTAAGTTCTAGGAATTGTTCTTAGTGAAAAAAATTAGACACATTTCTTTTTCTTTTTCTCACATTAGGTGCAACATCTCCTTCTTATTGGGCAAGAATACCACAACCTTTAACATCCTCACTTTATTCTAACTATTGAAAAAAGAAATTCCACAACCAATTCTGTAGTTTAGCCTTTGTCTTATATCTTTTTTATACTGATATTCTTCAAGTAAAGTCTTCATTTGTTATTTTACATCATCACTCACTTTTTTACAAGGCCCCACATCACCTTTGATCTCATCTATATGTTTCTTTAATCTGGTGATTCCCCCACCTTTTAAATGCTTGTTCAATACAGACAAATGGTATGGTTATCATCAAATTTTCCTGAAACGGTTGAATTATCATAAATACTTGAACTCCACTCCCCCCCCATTTATCTAAAAAACAAATGAAGACATGTGTCAAAATTAAATTAATAAATTCATATTTAAAATATAATTTTTGTAAATAATATCATTACATAACTATAAAAATTCAATATTCAATTATAAGCGTATCCAAATTTCAAATAAAATTTATCTTACAACCTTCTTTATGATAACACACATTGCAAAAAATGACTTTTTTTTTATGATAACACACATTGCAAAAATGATTCAAATACTTACAATCTTATACTATGTCGAGTAATGAGTATTCTCTCATAAATTCACATACTATTTTTTTACTATGAATTTAACTATCCATAAGATAAAATGATGAATGTGTATTTGTTATCTATAAGATATGATTAATATTTGTAATATCATTTCCTGATGACAATAACGAATAATATAAAAATGAAAAGATTTAATTTTGTTAACTTAATTTCAAATATTAAACGATTTAATTATATATAAAATATTATATTTAAATTATTAACCATATGTTAAATGCTTTTATATACAAATAATACTTAGTAAATTTTATATTTCATATAAATTAATTAATAATTTAGAATTTTAATTAATTAATTCTTATCTAATTTTTATGATTATTAAAATAACAAATAATATGATATGTTCTTGAGCCATACACAACTCCTAATGCCTAAATGTTCTTCTATAGTTCATACACAATATTATATTTTTCTCTTTCTTTCATGATTTCAAAATGCCTAAATGTTATTGAATCATATATATAATTCACACAATCAATTCCAACTTCTAAGCCCAATGCATATTTTATAAACCATTCACAATTTACATATAACACAATCAAAACACAATATAATTGCAATCCATAGCAAAAAAAACAACTTAAAACAAATGAAGGATAAATAATTACAACCAAGTTGATGAGTAATGCAGGTTAGGTAAGATTAGATCACAGCTTGAGTAGGGTCAGGTTGGATCGGATCACAGGTCAAGTAGGTGCAGATCTGGCTTCTATCTGGATTATGGAGTACTCTACTATGGACTTACCTTTTGCTTTGGGAACTAGCTAATGGGAAGCACAAATGATGAGTGAAGAGCAGCGAATAGCGATAGTATGTGGAGAGCAACGAATCATGGGGAGCAGACTAGCAAAGAAGTGGCAAATGAGGAAGTAGCGACAGCAAGGGGTGGACGAAGCAGAGACAACTAGCGAGAAAGGGTAATAACTGACAAAGATGTGGGTGGGAGGGTGGTGGCAATGATAGCTATTGAAGTGAAGATTAAAGACTGACTGAAGGGGAAAATTAAAATGGTTTGATTTTATTTTAGGTTCTTTTTTCAATTTGGTCCCTAACTTTTAAATTTTCTAATTTGGTCATGAAAATTTTTGTTATTTCGAGTATTAGCTGGTACTAATATGGTACTAAGGATTTGAGTACCATACAAGCCAATACTAATTGGTACAAAATGGTACTTATATCCTTGCTAAAAACTGGAGTAAACATAGTGAAAGACACCCTTCAAATATCAATACAAATATAAGGGTAAACAAGGATTTACTTTAGGTCTTACTAAACTGACACGTGGCTTACGTACATGATACTTTCGATTATTCTTTATGTTGTACAAGTGCTTCTATTGTTTGCTCCATCTTCCTTTCATGGTGGTTTCATCAAGGAAACTTCCTTGTTACTTAGAATTCTTATAAGTTGTCTCTGTATTCCATAACTAGACTAGTTTTGGTACTTACATGTTTGGTTGTTCATCTTTTTGCCTGTAGAATTTTTTGAGTCTTGCCCCTTTGTGTTCTGATTGCTATGGATTGTTATCTTTTAGTTTTTCTCCTGTTCATGTGTTTTTTCTTTACCTTTTTGTGTTTGGGATCTCCTTAATGTACTACCTAATTTAGTCTCCATTGAGTTGCTACTTGTACCCTACATTCCTCAGCATTTATCTTCAACAAAACTTATTTTTTCAACCAAGATAACGTCTTCATTATCAGTTGTTGTCTTGTTCTTGATTCACTTATGAAGAGCTTGTTCCACCTTTCTCTACATATTGCATATATGCGCATCCTCCAAACATCAACAACAAAATATTTTTGTCTCCTCTATCCTTTGTTTGTAGGTTATTAAACCAATCCATCTAGTTTTTCCAGTTTGTAATTTTTGGAGTTACCCGCTAAGCTTCTAAGATACCTCGCCACGTTCTTTTGAGAATTCACTTTCAAAGAATATATTTTTTGTGGTGAACAGAGATTTTTAGAGGGGAGAATGCTATTACTCATTATTTTACTTCACTATAGTTTTCCAGTATTTTCATTTAAGGCTTCCCAAAAGTTAGCATTGATGAATTTCTTTGAACTATGTATGATCTAGTAGTATATATCTTTTATATCTAAGTTTAGGTTATAGCTTCAAATGAAGTGACTTAGCTGATGGGGAAAGTTTCCCCATTGTATAATAATATTGTGAACATGATAGCTTTTACAAAATTGAGTGCCTCATATCATACGTTGTGCTTTCCATCAATAAAGGGCAATTGTTTATGAATTGAGATAATGAAGTTGTTATACATGTCCACTATAACAAATTGATGTATCAATTTCAAGAATAGGAGAAAAAATCCAACAAGGCCATACATACAATGAGGATCAAGATGTCCATTAATGATTCACTTATAAGGTCCTTAAGGTTCCCCGAAAGAATCCAAAATATTTGGCCACTATGGAGTACACGTGCATGGAGCTAAAGACTTGGTTTTGAGTTATTAAGGTTTATTAAAATCATACGTTGAATGCTGAGTTGTTAAGGTTTTTTAATAACTTACATTGAATGCCTACTGAAGATTAGGTCTATGAGTATTTATTTAAATTCAATAATATTGTTGTTGTTAGCGATTAGTTATTCCCACTATCTTTTGAGATCCTAGTTTTTAAGAAAAGTAGTTATGTTTCATCTATATTTATTCTCATTCAATGGAATAAAGAAAGAAAAGGAGGTTATTCAACAAAATTTCTAGTCTTTCTCACCTTAAGTAGAAAACCTTTTTTATCTCTTTAAATTTCTGATGGGGACTTATCATTATCAGAGCTTGACAAAATTCCAAGACAGAACACTATGACAACTAATAAAGAATGAAACAAGACTCTTGAGGTAGGACTCTGTGTTTTGCAAGAAAGTTTTTCTCAATTAGAACTTGCCATGGTTGATTAACTACATAGTTTGGAGGGTGCCATTAGTAATATGTCTGAAGTCCTACTCTCAAAGCAGGAGACGCCATCCAAAAACATTAATGAATACTACAAGATTTCTTTTAATGATCAATTTTGCAACTTAGGAGATGACGTTAGAGATACTCCGGATGGTGGGTGTCCTTAGTTCTCTTCCAAGCTTGCTAAACTCAAATTATCCAAATATTCATGTGTTGGTTGAGTGGTTCACAAAGGTGAACCAATTCGTTAAATATCAAAATACGCAGGAGGCACAAAAAGTTTATTTGACTTTCTTCCACTGGGAGGCTGAAGCCAATCAATGGCGGTAATGGCTTCATCAAGCTTACAAGGAAGAAGACAAGGAGGTGAAGTTGGAACTTTTCATCGAGGAATTATAGGCTCGGTTTGGTCCTATAGATTGCTAGGTCTTCGATGAGACCTTATCCAAAATAAGGCAAGTCGTATCCTTATAAGATTACCATAAGGAATTCAAGAAATTATGTAATCAAGTATAAGGTTGGACATAAAAGGCACTAGTTAGGACATTCATAGGTTGACTAGAGGCAAAAATTGTGGATGGAATTTAGATGTTTAAATCAAAATAACCTTACAGGGATGAGGGATGATCAAGTAAGCCAAAAACAAAAAAGTCACCAGGCCAATCTCTCGAGCAACAATTGACCGTCTTTCCTAAACTCCAATCAAGAATTCAACCCTAATTAAGTAACTAACTTGGAATGAAATGTAGAAAAGACAAGCATATGGTCTTTGCATCAATTGTGATGAAAAGTTTATTCCTGGTTATAAGTGCCGAGGATGTCAACTTTTAGTGTTGGAAGAAAGCAATGCTCTTTTGGATGATAAACCAAAACTAGATACTCAATCCAAAATATCTTTACATGCTCTTTTAAGATGGTCAACAAAATGGACGGTGCAGCTGATGGCTAAAATTAGATACTATGGAATGGTGGTGCTCATTAATAGTGGCTCTATTCATAATTTCATAAGTGAAAAAGTAGCTATGTGATGCTTTTACTAGTAATCCTACAGAACCTTTCAATGATAAGGTGGCTAATGTGTAAGGTTCCGATCATACATCTTATGCATAACATATATCAAATATAAGCAGCGGAAAATATAAAGAAACATCAAATACGATATCTACTCATGCATATTAGAAACAAAAACATAAAATGTAAGATATTTATATACTTGTCGTCAATCTCCTTCGTTCTTTAATCTTCTTCGTGTTGGGTTATCGTAAACAACAACGATCAATGTAGCCCGTCTTTAATGAAAGTCCATATGAAGATAGAAGGACAAAACCTCACTTGGAGATGGCTAAAATTCTTTCTTTGTGCTAACAAAGACAAGAACTCTTGTGAGAGTTAGAGAGAAAAAGAGTGTGTGTGTGTAAGAAAGAATATTTCTTTCATTTGTGTCTTACACAAGAAGTAGGAAAATCATCTATATTTTTTGCACCATTTGGCCTTCCATAACCTTTATCACTAATGGAGAGTTATGGGAAGTTAATGGTCATGAATAATATGCATTAATAGAAGTTATGGAAAGTTAATGATCAAAAAATCCATGCATTAATGGAAGTTTTGGGAAGTTAATGACCAAATTGGTAGCCAACAACACTTGTTCTAATCCATTCCATACAATGTTTTCTACCACGATTACATCACGATACAATCCTAAAACACTCTCTCATATATTGAATTACCATTCAAGACCATTTTACTCATCCTTCATATCTACTATGTGTATGACCTAATAGGTTCTTATATATGTTGGCCACTAGAATTAACACTTAATTCAAGTAAGTCAAGAGTAGTATCTAGCAATACGTCATAACCTCTAATTGATCGAAAAACCAGTAGTTTGATTATGAACCCTTCCATATGCAATGTTGTCACGCAATTTTTCCTTTCATCATCTATACCCCACTTAGTTCAAATTATGGTCAAAGTGTCAACTCTTACTAGACTGACTATGATGCATCTAGTCCAAGTGATATTAGATCTTGTCTTGAGGATCTCATTAATCTATTTATCATTGAAGACTCTCTTTATGAGATATATTTGCTCTAGCTAGAGACTCTGGAGTAATAACCCGACAAGAGGCCATGGGTACCATCTCTTTCTATTAGGAATGGTGAATCCTTTATTGACTACTCAATTACCTCCGAATACCTCAAGTTGTACCCAATAACCACCCTATGAGTAACCCCTGAAAGGCACCGATGAATGGAGTCAAAGTATAGGATTAGTATTTGAGATATCCTTGAGCACCTCAAGTCAAAGGATACTTACATCATTGCTATGATGAGACTATCATTTATACTAGAATAGAATATCCATATGATTGTGTCATAAGAGGTTAATCCAATGTATTTACTACCCTTAGTAAGCATCCACATGTTAACTCTAAACAACTTATGTCTACAGCTTATGAGATATGCTTCTTAATCCAATCAAGGAGTATAACATGTACTAGTATATCCGAATGAATGATAGGAATCTCATTATTCCTATAACTCATTAATCTTATAACTAGGGAAAGTTTCGATACTAACATAATTACACATGATAGGAATCTCATTATCATGTTTCCATCATGATTTACTCCTTGCTATGTTTTGTATCAAAGACTTCATTAAATCAATTTAAGATCAACATCAAATCCATAAATGTATGAACATTGAAATAATGAAAATGCCTTTATTAATCATAAAATGATTTGTACAATAAGTGTTAAAGGTGATTGCCTTTAAAACACTTCTCTAATAAACTACAACTTGCACTAAATTTCATACTTGGTTTTCATACATGGAATCCATTTCGGACTTCATAGCTTGAAGCCATTTGTTAGGTTCTGAACTCTTCAGAACCTCTTAATAGGTAGTAAGCTCATCATCTTCTATAAGCAATACATTTTTAAGTTCACTTATAAGAAATCCATATCTCTCGGGAATATGACGTATCCTACTTGACCTATGAACTTCTTGTGTGTCAGGCGGTTGAACTATTGTTTCATCTTCATGAACAATAGTCTCAAGTCCAAAAAGTTGATCTACGTCTGTTTGAGCATCTTAAACTTTTACAAGTTCAATTTTGCTTCCACTGTCTTGTCTTAGAAGAAACTTTTTCTCTAAAAAGACAACATCTTTTGAAACAAACACCTTTTATTCTGAAACATGGTAGAATTCCTATCCTATAGTTTCCTTAGGATATTTTACAAACAGGCACTTGTTAGATTTAACTTAAAGCTTATCTGACTAAATCTGCTTCATATAAGCAAGACACCCTAAACTTTCATATGAGAAAGATAAGGTTTCTTATTAGTCCATATTTCGTATATAGCAACATCAACTGATTTGGATGAGACTCTATTTAATACATAAACAGAAGATTCGAGTGCACACCCCCAAAAGGATTTTGGTAAATTTGCTAAACCCATCATAGACCTTGTCATGTCTAATAAGATTCGGTTTCTCCTCTCAACTACACCATTGTGTTTTGGTGTGTAAGGTGGAGTTCATTGGGACAATATTCCATTATCCCTGAGATAATCCAAAAACTCTTAGATTAAGTATTCACCACCTCAATCTGATCGAAGTGATTCAATACTTCTCCCAAGTTATTTCTCAACTTCATTTCTGAATTCATTGAACCTTTCAAAGGCTTCAGACTTGTATCTCTTAAGATATACAAACCTATATCGAGAATGATCATCGATAAAGGAAATGAAGTATATGAAATCACCTTTGGCATATATGGACATCGGACGACTTACATCAGTATGTATTAGGTCTAAAAGTCATCAGATGCCTTCTTCTACTTCAAGGACTACAGATAGGCCTTACAGTTTCTCTTCTCATGGCTATCCTTGCTACAGTGGAAGCAAGTTCCCTTCGAGTCAGTCTTCTTTGCTTTCTTGACACCTCCCTTAATAACGCACACCGCGGAAAGATTGATGATGATTTGATGGAATTTCCGATGGGTGGTTTGTTTTGGTGTGTTTTCGACCTTGAGGAAAATAAGAAAATAAGGAAGGTTTGATTTCTATGGCACCTCTTGGAAAATTGTTCCAAACAATCCTGATGATCAAAATAAAACCTAGAGAAACGAATAATCAACATGCCACAATTGGGAAAGCAATTGATAAGTGAAAGATGGTTCGAAAAGTAACAAGAACAAGAGAATGATGTTTCTCCTTATCGAAGCCGACGGCTATTGCACAATTCTGATCTAAAAGTTGTCCAAAAACCCTAGAACATAAGTATTTATACCTAGCTTAAATAATAAAATTTTGGGCTAAAATACATAGAAGCCCAAAATAAAACGAAGTCCAAAAATTAAATAAATAGGCCTGATATGCTATTGGGCTTAAGTGATGAAGCATTAAAATAGCCCAAGTCTTCATGTCTTCAAGCTCCAAATGTATCCGGTCCAAGGGTTTGAGTTAGATGGATTAGTTTGGGCTCAATTCCATTAAACGCTCCTCCAATAGGCTTAGAGCTCGCCATCTTATCAAGATAAAAGCCCACATGCATTCAAAGAGCCTCTTTAAATCTCTTGGTCCTAGCTTTGGTCATAGGCCCTTCTGGCATGGCTAGCTCTCTGCCTGGTCCTGCTCGATAGTCCATGGTCCCACTCACATTAGTCCCTCCCTCCTCAAGAAGATTCGTCCTCAAATCTGAATCCATATCAAAAGGAGAAAGATCAGTAATATTAAAAGTTGTAGAAACAAAATTCTCACCTGGCAGTTTAATCTTGTTGGCGTTGTCATTTATCTTTTTCAACACCTGGAACGAACCATCGCCCCTAGGATCCAAAGCAAAAATACTAGGCAAAGCATTAAGAAGGTTAGTGTCAGAAACTAAACACTCTCTGTATCTCACCACTACTAGTGATCTTTTCTCTCTAGTTACTCTCCTCAAGTCTTTTCTCTTAGCAAACAAGCTCAGTTTTCTCTCTTTCTTTTCTCTCTCTGAGCTCTTCTTTGCTGCACATCTCACTTTCTTTTCCTCACCTGTGCAGTCACTCACCATTGGGCCAAACTTATTTTTCTTTTGGGACTCTTTTCTCTCTTCACTTTTTTGTTCT
>JAOTIZ010000006.1:18501534-18517417 GCA_027123425.1 Erythroxylum panamense | reverse complement strand
TCTGCCAAAATTTTTATAAATGCTAGTTCACATATAAAATTTTATTCTTATGCAGGAAAGTCTATGGGCATGAGGTCTACATCTCGTCAGCTATTTTTGCACACTCACACTAAGAAGCATGACGGTGTGACATTTGTCAACAACAGATGTTGAAAGCTGAATGTATGTGAAATTTATGATTTAATAATAATTTTTAATAATTATCACTTACTAATATAAACATTGCCTCCTAATAGGACCAAATACAAGAAAACATTCAATGACAAGTTCAACACAAACAAGCTGTTGATGAGAGTCAAACGTATCTTCATGCAGTGGATGGCAGAGACCATCATGGAAGGATCTTCAGGTTAGGTTCATCTGCGAATACATGTTATTCGTAATCCTCCACGTCTAACACAACAACAACTAGTAGATGATCGACAACCAATGAAGTCAATGAGCTTTGAAGCACAATGCAGACATTGACAACTCAGTTGCAATAGATGATGGAGTACATAACTCAGCTCCGTAATAAGGTGAATGAGTTGAAGGGGAGGGGTAGCATCTCAGAGCATCTGTGGTCACCAGGACAATAGTCTACTTGTAGTCATTTCATTTGAATTACAAATACTTATTATATACAATTTAATGTTTTTATTATCAATTAAGATAATTTTAACTTTATCTTATTAATCAACTTTCTATTTAAACAAATTAAATGAATAAACAAACCAAAATATTATGTATAGATAATTCATAAAATTTTAAATTATGCATCAACCATAAGATCATCAAATAAGATTTAATAACATGATATTTTAAAAAAAATAGCTAATTTATCGAAGGAAAAACAATTGTGTATCGGTAAAATCAATTATATTTACTGACAGAACAACAAACCATCGGTAATATTAAAATTAAGTGACAGACAGAATAACCAATTTCGTCGCTAACTTTACCGACAAGATTTGTCGTAGAATCACCGTTGATATACTTACCGATAGAACAAACATAACCATCGATAATGTTGTAATAAACTTATCGACAGAATAACAAATACTATCTATAAATTTGTTGACAGACAAACTTTGACCGTCGGAAATTTACCGCCGGTCGACTGCACAAACAACTGTTGGTATATTTACCGACAGTTACATAAATTATTTGTCGTACATTTACTGACGGACATTTTGTTATTCGTCGAAAATTATTATCTACAGCCATTTCTACGACGCCTTAGTCTATCAATAAATTCCGTTGCTAACCTAGCTTGCCGACGGATTGTTTAGGGTTTCTGTCAGTAATATCCGTCGCTAAATGACATTTTTTTGTAAGGATTAGATCAATTTTTCATAATGGTGATAATTTTTAACTCACGAGCCTAAATTTAGTTAATTTCAATGAACTGACCCATGGGTCAAGCCCATACTCAAATGGACTCGAAATTCAATTATTTTAAGCAAAATAATATGATTTTACTTTTAAAAATTGGATATTCAATAAGATTAGACTTGGGTAGTCCAAACTTGAATTCAATTAAAAGATATTCTATATTTTTAATTTTAAAATAATTATTTTGCGAGCCATTGCCATCCCTAATTTTTCGATCCCATTTGACAAACTGCCGTCGTGAAAATAAAAGAGAGAAGGAACTGCCGTCATGAAAATAAAAGAGAGAGGGGGAGGAAGATTAGTTTTAGAAAAGAAGAGATTAATGACTTCCAATTCAGCTATGTTATCAAATTCTTATTCTAGTTCATGTACACAATCCGTTATCAACCTGACATATATATTTCATAAAACCAAACAATTTCCAAATCATCCTATACAAAAAATACATTCTCTGCCTCCATTTTGATTGTCATCACGACTTTATACATGCTCACCTAACTTAATCCTAAATATGGAAAGTAGATGCCCTGGAATAAACCATACGCGTCACTTACTATAATGGATGCTCGTCATAGACATAGTAACCCAACTCTACATACAAACGTGCAGCCATGCACAAAACTCCCTGGTACCAGATCCTTCTAGTCAATCATCAGTTGCATTATAAATGGCTTGACATGAAGAACACGATCTGGCCAAAAATGGCGTATCCCAGGTCTCGGGACTCTTCAAGGCTTAAGCTTTTTATCCCATCTCTCTTATTCCTCTCGTTAAGCCTCATGCTCCTATCTTTGTCTTTGAAGTCATCAGTGACGTTCAACAAACACAAACCTTTTTCGATGATCACTGCCCACAAATGGTTTGACGACCTGGTTGCTTCCGGTATCGGTAGCAAGAAACTGAAGATTGGTTTGGTTAATGTGGACGATGACACGCAACGAGCATACAGTAACATGCATGGCTTAGGAGAAACGGTTTCTATTGATTTTGAAACCGTTTCAAAGGATCTGAAGTGGGACGATTTCTTCCCAGAATGGATAGAGGAAGATGGAAAGTGGGGTCCAGCTAAATGTCCGGAGATTCCGATGCCAACGACGGCGGAGGTTGACCTGGATGTTATCGTTGCCAGGGTTCCTTGTGGCAGCGAAGTAAAGAAGAAGGGGATGAGGGACGTGTACAGGTTGCAAGTGAATCTTGTGGTGGCTAATCTTGTGGTGGCAAATGGGTGGGTCAGTCCTGATTTTTATCGGACGGTGTATGCTGTGTTCATCAGTTCTTGTGGACCAATGGAAGAGATATTTAGATGTGAAGATTTGGTGAGTCGTACAGACTCTTATTGGGTATATAAGCCTGAGTTAAGGAGGCTGAAACAGCAGATGCTAATGCCTGTAGGTTCATGTCAAATTGCTTCACCATATGCTAAGCCAGGTGCGAGTTGGTTTGGTCTCATATTCCGCGTTTTTTTCACTTTCTCTTTATTTACACTTAGAATATAAGGAGACAAGATCATCTATCCAATATTACCCTATCTTATTCTATCTCATGAAATATCAGTCATTTATTTTGCGGGATCTACACAGAACCCACATAAATAAATGATTGAGATTTATTGGACACAATAAGACACCATAATATTGGACAGAAGATCTGGACTCGAATATAATACCCGTTTACGAGATATCTTTTCAAGCTTTTCTCTCCTTCTACCTTCGTATGTCTCCTCCACTCATGCATTCTTCGTCTTTGTTTGACGATATACTAAGGGACCATAAATTATATGTGATTAGCTACTTTAGAATCTGCATATATACTTTTTGGTAAAAAAAAAGAAAGAAAGAGAAACTGTCAAAAAGAGAGCGAGCATTTGAGAAGGATTTTAAAAAAATTATAGATATACAACATCTAAGAAAGGTTTATAGGAAATAATTTGGTAGAAACTCTTTAAGGAATACAAGAACAAAACAACACTAAAAAATTATATACTGAAAACTAACTTCAACAAAACTTTTGACTTCTTCCAAGTGAGATTGACCAAATGTATTTTTACTATTTCTTTTGCAATCCTGGTGAATACATCATTTTTAAGGAGCTAAGGGTTTTAAGTAAAGAGTTCTAATTTCTCTTATTTTTTCACTTTTATGTATACAATTATTATCTAGAATGTTGAATCAAAGCATAAAGAGGCTTAAGAGCTAAGATTCCACAATAAACGTAAGAGGTAGGAGTTGACTTTCACCTTATATTTGGAGATGACCTTTTACAACTATTTGGTGCTAATCCTAACTTAGTACAACTTCTCATGTACTATAATCCATTAATCAATTATCGTGCCCTTATATAAATAAAAATAAAAAGTTATTTATATGTTTCAATATATTCGGTTTATCTATCAAGTAATCTCTCCAGTATCTTATTATCTTAAGCCTCAGCTTATAGATACTACCTTTTAAATACTTAATCATTCTAATTTATGATAAAAGGCTTACATATAGAGATATATGTAAATATTTAACTAAGGGATATAATGATTCCAGAAATGAAAGTTAATATCATAAATAAGTGGAAAGCCTAATTTTGGTTTGACAACTAGAATAAACTTGGTCCTCTTTATAAACTGTAGGGTGTGGACAATCTCAAGTTTCGAATTCCCTAGTATACTAAAGTTGAGTACGGCATTAATAGAGGTGAATGGCAATATAAGCATAAGGGTTTTAATCTGATAATGAATTCAATCTAAAATTACAAACCAAGAATAGATCAAGAAGATAAGACAATATGGATGAGGAATAGCACTAGATGCTTTACTAATAAATCTTGTATGCCCTAACTAAGAGAGTAACTTGGAAGAACCTTGTTTATTTTAATAATAAATTTCCTAAAGGCTCCTTCTTATTATAGTTAGCAATCAAATATATATTACACTATTTGGATAGATTAAAAGGCATTACCTTGAGCAACACAATGTGTAAGCTATGTCTCCATGAAACTCATTGGCATCTTCTATTAAACTGTAAATTTACATAAATGATTTGAAACCAATCTTTAAAAAAAGTGCATAATTTAATGCTTTGGTCATAGCTAGTCTCAATTCATGTCTTAGGTTTAATAGGTTAGATGCATCCACAAAAGTGACTCAACCATATTCAAATTGGTGCTAAAGTATGGTCTCTACACTATATGGGAAGAAAGAAAGGAGAAAAAAAAAAAGAATTTTCAAGGGCCAACAAGAAAGCGTACATGATTTCAACCTGAACACTTTCAAGTAAATTAGAGAATTTATTATGATAAAGGAAATCGTCAAATTAGAGAATTTATTATGATAAAGGAAATCGTCAAGGATATCAGCAACAATCTAACTTTCTTATAGATGACACCTCACTCCTAAGGTAATTTACTTTCCTTAATTTAATGCACTTAATACTTAGGATAAATGTTATTAACTAGGTCTTATATGACTTCTTACTCTATTGTATTGCTGGATTTCACAAATCTTTGTCTTGTGATATATCCTTTTTGGTATAAGAGTTTGTTTTGTAATGGTATCCTGGTGTATTTATTTTATGTCTTAACTTTCAAGTGTTAATATGTTTTTAAAAATTTTAATGATCAAATAAAATAAATGATCTATTTATATAAGATATTGGTATATTATTAAATAGTCAAATTCAAATAACTAGATCAGATTAGGTAAAAGTAATAATGATACATAGATATTAATTAATAGTTACTTAAACTTAATAAGTTATAACTCTTTAGACTATGATATAAATAAAATAAATTAACTAATCCATAGATGTTGTTATTAGGACAACCTTGTCTTTATCTTTATAAAAGTAAGAATCAATCAATAAGAATTAACCATATCCTATAAACATACAATAATCTATGTTCATCAATCAATTGTCATATATTCATAGGCATAATTTCATAATGAAATCAATGTATAGTTAGTGTCCATATTTAGACCACTAGTATATATATAGGCATACACAAAACTTTTTTATTAAATAAAGCAATATATTTATCCTCTTATTTTCTCATAGTAATAGAGTTTTGATGCTCTCACGAGTCATACAATCCTTTGTTTCTTCTTTTTCACAACTATAGGTATAGCCTTCCTCCTTATGTCAGCAACTACTATATCCAAGTAGTTCACATGTCATTATAACAACCACCACTATAGCAAATTCAACCATTTCCTTAATGTCCATTTACATTACTACTCAAATCCTAATCAAATTAACATCTATGAATTTCCCATATTAGCGTGCTTAGTTTCATTCCTTTCTTATTGGATACGATGTTAGATGGTAATATAGCATGCCTAGAAGAGACTATTAGTATACATAAGAAAGCCTCACCCAATTCTGCTTACACTCATTAGGTTCATTAAGACCAATTGCTCTTAAACGTAATTATATCCTCTCTTTCAGAGTTAGGTATGCTACTTGTTGCTTTAGATAAAAAAAATCATGTAAGGCCTAGAATAAATTAAGGAAACTATTTTCCAATCAGTCAAGATTAAGAGTAATGTCTTTTAAAGAGAAACTCATCAGTACAACTCAAGGAAATAAATCAATGACATAATATTTAGGCATTATTAAAGCCTTAGTTGTTGAACTTGCCATTATTAGATCTTCAATTGATGATGCAAATTTGGTTATAGACTTTCTTAATAGACTTAGACCTAATTTCAAAGAAATACCAACAAGAATTTGTGCAAGAGAAAGGTCCATTAGTTTTGATGATCTTCATATCAAACTCGTAAAATATGTAGAATTGTTGAAAAAAGAAGATAACAACAATGATATTCAACTTACAATAGTGAAATTTACAAAAAAAAATTACATCTCATATTCAGTAGGCTATAGAAACTATCTTTAGCAAGCTTATGGATCAAACAATCACTTCTTTCGTGGGTCAAACCATTAGACCTTAAATTAATGAAAAAGAGGTGGTTATAGTAGTAACTGTAATCAACACTTCAACAAAGTCCTCTTTCAACTATATAACTAAACAAGTCATACAACTAAAAATTGCATCAAAAACTATAGCAGTCAATCTCATAAACCAATGGAAAACTACACTACTATTTCATCTCTGAATAATCAAGGTTAGTTTATTGATTCAATAGCCTTACATCAAGTTACCTCAAATTATAAAATCAACCTATTTATTCTAACCATGGTGGAATTGATAAAATTATTATTAGAGATGGTACAGGTTTGCCAAGCTCACTTAAATTCAACCAATCTTACATACTTTTCTTATTTTTCTTTACATAATATTCTTTGTGTTCTAGCAATGCAAAAGAACTTAATCTCTATTTCAAACTTTTTTTTAACAATGACACATCCATTGAACTTTTTTTCTTAACATTTGGTTGTGAGGAAACTTTGCATGGGGGCATAACTTCTTTAAAGACCAATTAAAGATGATGTTTACTAGCTACATTATTCTTTATCTACTATAAGACTTATAGCAATGGTTGGCATTAACTCTTCTCCATCCAATTGGCATTATTGCTTAGGACACCCTTCCTCTTATATCTCGAGTTATATCTTAAATTTTCTCCATAAATTCCACCACAAACTCTAGTTTCTCCTATAATTGATGTTAGTGTAATTAAAGGCATTGATTACATTTTAATGTCTATAGTATTGAAAGCAATTCAGTATTAGAGTTACTATACAATAATGTTGAGGTCCCTTCCTCGATTTCTTCCATTAATGGTTATCACTACTACATTACCTTTATTGACTGTTATACAAAATATATATGGTTGTATCCCCTCGAGAGAAAATCTAATGTCTTCTCGTTATTTTCAAAATTTAAACCATTAGTAGAAAAATACTTTGTCAAACCAATTATGTCTATTTACTTTAATATAGGAGGTGAATATCAAGCACTAAAAAACCTATTTCTACCCATAATATTACTCTTTTCATGAATCCACCATATACACCCTAACATAATGGTAATGCTGAGTGCTACCATCAAAATATTGTTGAAATGACCTAAACAAATTACATTAAACCTCCTTACTACTCTTATTTAGGTCTTATGCCTTTAAGATTGTAGTTCAATCAGTTACCCATTGCACTTCTTAACTTCTTAACATGATTTCTCCATTTGAAGCCTTATTTAATGACAAGCAAACTACACATGGTTGCTTATGTTACCTTTGCCTTCAACATACACCTCCCACAAACTCCATCCTCGACCTAGTTCGTATATTTTTATAGGCTATTCTCAAAATTAAAGTGATTTCTTGGGAAACCTAATTCTTATTTTTTCATTCATTTTAACCAGTTCTCATGTTGACACTAATATACATTTTCCTCATGACAATCCACTCCCCCTCCTTTAACAATCTCCTCTCCTTAGTTGTATCCCATCCTGCATTTTTACATCCCAATCACTTGCCACAAGATGTGGTTTTTTTACTATAAATATTAAGGAATGTAGTCCAAAAATCCCAAGTCCTCTGCCCTCATATTCAAGTACTCCTTCCTCCTCCTCTAATTCTTCTTCACCTTTAAATTTCCAACACCAAACCCTTTTAAAATATAGGTTCCCATTACTCAACCCACTTAATAAGAACCGTCTTATTATTTTATACTAGTTAGCTTGCCCAATCTAACCATTACTCAATCATCCATTAAGAACTATCTCTTTTAGAAATATAAGTTCTTATCCACACTCACCTTATGGTCACCCGATCATAAAATCACATCTTTAAACCTAAACAAATTTTTATAGCAACTAATCACTCCATTCCTCTTACTTTAAGACCTATATGTGTCAATCAAGTTGTTAAGGACTCACAATTATAGGCTGCTATGTTTGTTGAGTTTAATGCCTTAGTCTAAATGCTACTTGGGAACTAATTAGTCTAAATGCTACTTGGGAACTAATCCCACCTTATTATTTTCAAAATATTGTCAAATGTAAATGGGTATACTATATAAAATGTCACTTAAATGGTACCAACGATTGTTACAAAGCGAGACCTTTAGCAAAAGGATGTTATATAAAACCTAGGTTAGACTATATTGATACTTTTTGTCCCATTGTAAAGCCTACAACAATTAGAGTGGTTCTTACACTTGTTTACCTTTATATCAAATTGACATAAATAATGCCTTCCTTGAATGGAAACTTTTTGAAGTGGTTTACATGGCCCAATCACCTAGTTTTGTTAGCTCTACTCATCCTACTTTTGTCTGCAAACTTAATAAAACTATTTATGGCCTCAAGTAGGTACCTCATGCTTGGTAATGTGAGTTAAGCACCTTTCTACTTCAACACAAATTTACCAACTCCAAATTAGACTCATCACACTTCATTTACTCTCATCATGGAATATTGATGCACTTGATAGTCTATGTTGGTGATATTATCATCAATGGAAATAACTTTAATTTTGTTTTGAAGTTTATCACTTCTTTGTCTTCTAGACTTGTCACTAAAGATCTTAAGCACTGGCATCATTTCTTGGGTATAAAAGTCATATAAACCAAAACTAGTTTGTTCCTTTAATAAATAAAAGTACATTTAGACATGCTTGACCACACCAACATGCTTGGAGTAAAAGGAATTGTCACACCAATGTCAACTTCCACCTCCCTCTCTATTAATGATGGTCATCTTTCTGTCACAACCATAGAATACCGCAATGTTGTTGGTGCTTTATAATATTTATTTTTCACCAAACTTGATATATGTTACAGCCATAGAATACCTCAATGTTGTTGGTGCCATATAATATTTATTTTTCACCAAACTTGATATATGTTTTGTAGTAAATAAGTTATCTCATTTCATGCATTTTCCATTTCAGCTCCATTGGGTTGTTGTCATGTCATATGATACTTGAAAAGAACCATTCATCATGGTTTATTCCTCTCCCATATTTCTAGCACAACATTGTGAGAATATTCTGACACTTATTGTGCAGAAAATCCAAATGATTGTAGCTCCACTAGTGTATATCTTGTCTACCTTGACAGCAATATCATCTCATAGAGTGCTAAAAAGAAAATATTTATTACTCGATCCTCTATTGAGGCTAAGTATCATGTTATTACAACTACTGCTTCTAAAAGTACTTAGGTTGGATCACTTTTACAATAACTTGATATCGCTTTATCTCAAATGCCAACAATTCATTATGAAAATATTGGAATTACCTATCTCAGTGCCAACCTAGTTCTGCACTCCCAAATACAACGTGTGACCATCAACTCCTATTTTATTTATGATCAAATTGCCCACCTTCTCTTACAAGTTTTTCTTATTTCCACTCTTGATCAACTTACTGATGCTTGGTTCATTGACTTATGATCTAAGATTGGTGTATTCTCCATCTTGTAGGGGCATATTAGGACAACCTTGTCTTTAACTCAATCAAAGGAAGAATTAGTTAACAAGAATCAACCATGTCCTATAAATATGAGTAATTCAATAACTATCATATATTTTTAGGCATAATTTCAGATAAAATCAATGTATAATTAGTGTCCATATTTAGACCATCAATATATATATATAGGCCTGTACATATCTTTTCTATCAACTAAAAACAATATCTTTTCTCCCACTCATTTTCTCCGTTGTTAACTAATGGCTAACTCTTCAAAATATATAATGATAATTCGGGAGTTCTTTAGAATGTAAAGAATGGTAATTTATGATTGTAGCAAATAAGAGAAGCAATTTGAATTTACAGTTAATAGGTATTTTCATTATAATTAGGTCTACTAAATGAATTTCCATTTTTTAATAAAAAATTGCATAGTTGCGTTACCAAGTCTATTCAGTTGAATTTTATTATGTTAATAACAATGTGAAAATTAACATTTTGATGGAGAAAAATTTAAACATTTTATCTCATTACCTCGACCCAATAGTATAACTGTGTACAAATTATTATATATCATTGCTTATTCTTTGTCTCTAAAAGTAATAAGAACCTTAACAAGCCTTGATCGAAGCCTCTAACCTTCTTTCTACTCCACTGATAATTATTTAATATATGCAGGTCAAGAAGGTTACACATTTGGCAATGGACCTCTGTCTGCCAAATTTGCTTATGCAACACTCCTGCATTCCTCAGAAGCTTATGTATGCGGTGCAATTGCTTTGGCTCAGAGCATATTACAAAGCAATTCAAAACATGATCTAGTCCTCCTTCATGACTCCTCCTTGAGTCCTAAGTCGCTCAAAGGTCTCAAAAAAGCAGGATGGAAAACAAGGCAAATCGAACCTATTCGCAGTCCATTTGCTAAAAAAGGGTCTTACAATGAATGGAACTACAGCAAGCTTAGGGTTTGGCAACTGATCGAATATGAAAAGGTTATATTTGTTGATGCAGACCTTTTGGTCCTTAAGAACATTGATAAGTTCTTTTTTTATCCACAATTATCAGCGTCTCCAAATGAAAAGGTGTTGTTCAACTCGGGATTTATGGTTATTGAGCCTTCAAGATGTACTTTTGAAGATTTGATGAAGAAGACCTCTAAATTAGCTTCATATAACGATGGTGATCAAGGGTTCCTCAACGAATTTTTTACATGGTGGCATAGGTTGCCTAAGAAGGTGAATTTTCTCAAGGTTTTCTCTAGCGGAAGTCGTCAAATTCCAGACAATCTTTACACTTTACACTTTCTAGGTTTGAAACCATGGATGTGTTACAAAGACTATGACTGTAACTGGGATATGGTGGCAAGACATCAATTTGCTAGTGATTCAGCCCACAAGAAGTGGTGGCAGGTCTACAAGGCCATGTCAAAGGAATTGCATGGATATTGTGGGTTAACGAAGCAATCGGATGCCAGGATAAGGAAATGGAGAAGAATAGCTAAGAATGTTGACTTGCCTGATGGGCATTGGAAAATCAAGGTGTCAGATCCTAGACGATACCATTTTGTTGGATGAATTTTCTTCTTATTATTGTAAAGGCTTTGGAATCGGAGAAACGATGATTCCTTGACACATTGGTCACCATTATGGGATACTGTCAAGACAATCAATCTGCCGAGTCAGGAAAGGCCTACTTGCAATTAAACCATACATAGCTGTCAAGTATTGTTCATTGCTTGTAGATACTTAATGCTCCCTTTAACAATAAATATTAGTTTAAAGATGGCCCTCTTCTTTCTAAATATAAAACTCATCGGTTAAGATGAAAACTTATTGAATCTTTTAAAAGAAATGTTGAACGAGTAAGGAGATCTAGGTGATGTTCTGCTTCTTTCAAGACTTTTTTATACCATGTTATTTAGTTGTTTTTCTATCTTCTCTCTATCCATAATGGATCCAAGCTTTTCTGTCTTTGGTTTTTTTGTTTCTTTCTCTTTACTCTTTTTATTGTGTGCTTTCTTGGTTGTTGTGTAATCTAGGAAACTTAGTGATTAAGGTAGGGAATTTCTAAAATTTTATCAATAGGAGATTTTGGTTTTGCACATTATTTTTATATTAGTTGGACTATATATTAGGTATAAAGGAAATTGAATCCAGACTCTTTTCTCTAATGAACCTAAGGACATGCTCAATTTCTTTTCTAAATATCAATGGTACAACAAAACAAAGCGGTGGTTTAGAGATACAAGGAATAAGGAATAAGAAGATAATTTACTAAGAAGTAAGTGGGTTCTATGAAAGAAACTTCTTAATTAAGCTTAGTGATGAAATGAATGTGAAGTTTCAAATTATTCCAATTTCAGCCCACCTGTAGTTCAAAGTTTAAAATAAGTTTAACTACCTATTTCCTTTTCAATGTACAAGATTGTCAAGTTGAAATCTATCCTTACCTGTTATCCAAATTAAGCTTAATGTAAACCTTTCTTTAGTTTTTGCTTCACATAACATGAATATAATTTCATCCTACTTTTATTCAATCATAAAACTTTGCATTCCCTTCAATTCCTCTTTAATCACTTATATTCTTAAGTTGTATTATATATAAATTCTAAAGAGTATTCTTGGTGTTATTTTAATGGCTTTTTTCTCCTACCTATACCTATTTATGAAATAGCTTCTAGCAGTTTATACGGAAAAAATTTTATTATGAATAAGGTAGAAATACTTTAAGCATTTTCAAGCTCTTGACATCTTGTTTCACATGTCAATGGTTAATATAACTATCACTTTACAATAATTATTGACAATGAAGAAAGTGGCTATAAGATCCACTTCACATTCATATACAACTCTTATTCATGCATATTCACTTAATGGCTAGCATGAAAATATTTATATAACTTTTGAGAATATGTAAAGGGACATAGTCGAATCCTCTATAAAAACTTACATGGCTTTATTAGATGCATTTTTGTGTGTAGATGGCGCTCACTTTTTGCTATAATTAGCAAGAAGAGGAGATGGTGTAGATGATGACTTTAAGCAAAGGATTCAGACGGAATATTTATATTTAGGTTTTGGGTACAAATCAGGGTTATGTATTACATTTTTTTATAATAAATTTGTTAACATGTAAATTTTTTGTAACATAGGAACGAACTTGTCGATGGATCCTACTAACGCGGCATATCACAACATTTTTAATTCAAGGATTAATAGCAAACTAATTTTACAATAAATTCAAAATTTGATCATTTTATAAATATTTTTGATTTTGAGTACGGTATTGTAAAATAAAAACATTAAATTTAAATATAATTTATCTTTATTTTTATTTTAATATTTCATTTGGGTATGCTAATTTTATGAATATCGAAACCAATAAAATTTTTTAAAATTTTAAGTCTCTCCTCTAATTTAATGTGCAATCTAATTTTCTAAATTTTAAAAGGCTAAAATATATTTACCCTCCTTGTGTTTTATCCCTCGATATATTATGCCTTCCTCTATTTTAAAAATAGACTTATTATCCCCTTTGATCACTAGTTAACAGAAATTATAATTTAAAAAACTTTTTTACCCTTATGTTACGATGATATCACCACAATTGTACATTTTGTATTTTTGTGATAAAAAATACCCTTGTAGTCTTTTATTGACTAAAATACATTAAACCTTATTTTTTTGCTTTATTTCATTATGCCCTCTATTTCAAAAATAAAAATAATTTAAATATGGATTACATTTTGACAGTTAATAAATAAAAAAGAAAATTACTAAAAATATCATTGCCTTCGCAATTATACTTTATGACTGTTAATTTATGAAAATTAAAAAAGAAAATTTATTTATGAAACAAATTTTAAAATAATTAACAATAATAAAATAAAATATCACCATTTTTATGTTTCCTTTTTGTCCTATGAAACTATAAATTATCTTCTTTTGGCCCTTTTTTGGTTTTCTAAGTTATTCCCTTATTAGGGATGACAAAGGGTTCGGTTGAGATCAAGCTGCTCTTAGCCCAGCCCGGCCCAACCTATGGATTGATTGACCAATGACCCAAAAATTCGAGGGCTTCCTAACTCGTGGCCCTACCCGATCATAAACGGGTCATAGGCGGGCTGATCCGAGTTGCCTGGCCCAGCCTTACCTGACTTTATGGTTTAAAAAAGTAATAAAAAACGATGTCACTTTGTACCTTCCTGTTGGTTTACAGTATGAGACCAGACAAAAAAGCCCTAACCCAAGTCCAACCAGTGATCCTATGGGGCCAAGCAATCTCGGCCTATGGCCCTGCCCGTGACTTAGTCAACTTGAGTTGAGCCAGGTAGGGTGGGTCGGGCCACATTTACCATCCCGATCTCTTACCCGGTGATTTTTATATTTTGTATTTATAGTTTTATAGAGCATAAAGGAAACATAAAAAGGTAATATTTTATTTTAGTATTGTTAATTATTTCTTTTTTAATTTTGTTTCTTAAGTAAATTATCTTTTTTAAATTTTTTATCAATTACAATCATAAAGTACAATTGTGAAGACAATAATATTTTAGTAAAAAATTTTTATTTTTTATTTATTAATAGTCAAAATGTAATCCATGTTTAAAATAATTTTTATTTTAAAAATAGAGGATATAATGAAATAAAACAAAAAAAATATAAGGGTTTAATGTATTTTATTCAACAAAAGATTAAAAGGATATTTTTATTAAAAAAAATGCAACATGAATAATTGTGATGATATCATCATAATATAAAGTCTTTGCCATGGGGGTAATACGTTCATTTTAAAATAAATGGGACATAATTTACAAAAGGATAAAACATATGGGGGGTTAAGTGTGCTTTAGCTTTTTAAAACATTGAATAATGCCACAAATTATGGTTATAAGTTATACTTGTTGAAAAACTTTTTAACTTTCAGGAGGCTGCAATCCAATTCGGTCATCAGATTCAAACAAATATCTGTTTCATCACCTGTTCCTAGTTAACTTAACCATCACCGCAAACAGTTTCACGTCTCATGGGTGAAAAATAATCGAAACTCAAAAAGTAAATCACAATTCCACTCAAATTTAGATTACTCTTCCCGGAATTTCGCAGTTAAAGAAACAGCTCTTGTATTCCAAAGCAAACGGAAACAAAATTATGTACTTTGATGTACCATGACAAGTAATAGACAACTGCTGCTACAGGGGGTTGATAGATTTCCAAATTCCAATGACAAGGTTAATATCTACATCTTGCTTTCTCCGCACTAGATTTGGAAGTACATGTTCGATAGGATGATCAGGATATCCAAAACCAAAATCACATTATTAAGTATATAATAATAATGTTTATTGAATATCGCACAATCTTATTTCTCCCCACGGAACCGATCCCTATTATCCATTTAATCTAGCGGCTTAATGTTTATTGAATATCGCGCAATCTTCTTTCTCCCCACAAAATCCATCCCTATCGTCCATTTAATCCAGCGGTTTAATGTTTATTGAATATCGTGCAATTTTCTGAGCTGTAGTCAGTTTTTTTCCTTCTTTTTCTGTTTATTGAATGTTGTGTCTTCGCGTGATATACACACAATCTTCTTACCCAATCTTCTGATGCAATATTTTGTCAGCCGATCACGCACGCGGCTACGCAATGCATGCCCTTGTGACTGCTTATATGTGTTCATATTTGTTTATTCATGTTGTGTCCTTTCTCTCTCTTTGTTTTTCCTCTCCGCCCTTGCGTTTCTCTGCTTTCTCGAGCTGTGGTTGTCGTAGTTGTTGTTGCTGTCGGAAGAGTATCAGTGGTCTCCTCTGTTACTTGTAAATCTTCTTTAAGCTTTTTTTGGTGTGGAGAGATGTTTTTGGAGTGTGTCTCCAGCTACAGTGGTCGTGGTTGTCGTAACTGTTGTTGCTGTCGACTGTTGTTGCTGTCGAAAGAGTATCAGTGTTCACCAACTTGACGTCAGATGTTGTATCTTGAACCTAGCATAAGGTTGTTCACCAACTCGACGTCGGATGTTGTTACCGCTTCGTCTCAATTTCCAGTTGCTCTTAGTTTTCGCTTCATGTTACTTTTATTCCTCTGTTACTTGTAAATCTTCTTTAAGCTTTTTTTGGTGTGTACAGATGTTTTTGGAGTTTCGCTG
>JAOTIZ010000006.1:18487206-18497807 GCA_027123425.1 Erythroxylum panamense | reverse complement strand
AATTATTTTATTTTAATTAATTATATTTAAATTAATTAATTAATTACAATATTTTAATTAATGAATGAATTATATTTTAATTAATTAATTAATTTTATTGTGATTAAAATAATATGATTAATTACATTACATTACAATTAAGTAAAATATAATTAATTAATTATATAATATAATCACAATAAAATTAATTAATTAATTACAATATAATTAATTAATATTAAAAAATTAAAAAGAGTCACTACTAAGAAATGAGTTTCATTCCTCTACTAAATGGAGGATATGGAGAATTCCCTAAAACTAGAATATTAAACTATTACCCCTATAATGATAATCAATAACCAATCACTCACTTTTCATTCCATATTTATTATCCCCTTCCCAAACTCATCAACCAAACATCCCCTTACTTACTTTATTCTACTATACACCTGTTTGGTTTAGCTTTTGGAGGATGAAAAAATACTTTTTTTACCGCAAAAGTTATTTTTAAAAAAAAATGAGTGTTTGTTCGTAAAATTCAAAAACACTTTTTAAATAGAAATAACTTTTTTAGAAACTAAAATACAACTTTTTAATAAGCTCAAATTTGGAGCTTTTTAAAAAAGTCCATTTTAGCGTTTTTGGGTAGACTTTTTTTTTGCATCATTTATGTTTATAACGTTTTGTCTTCAGTTTTCTCTTCCTTCAACTTCCGTCTTTTGCTTTATCACGTTGTTTTTGCAAACCCACCGACTTCTTAAGAGACATCTCCATCTTCTCAAAGGAACTTCTCAAAGGACATAGCCATCTTCTCAAGGGAATTTTCTGCTTTGCAAACCCATCATAGGTGAGTGTTTTATTCTTCTGCGTTTATTTTGGGTTGTGTCTTCCAATCACGAATCCAATCGACACTACTGTTGCATGTTTTATTCTTCTGTGTTTTTTCCTCTGCTGCGTGTTTTATTCATTCTGGCCTTCCTTCTGCTATATCATTTTGGCTTGGTCTATTGCGTGTTTTGCTCTGCATGTTTTGCTCTATATGTTTTCCGTTTTAGCCACGACGGTAGGACCACTGTTTTTTTCATTGAATGCAGTATCTTGTTTTCCTAGACGCTCCATAGCTCCCACGCCTGGTAAGTTCATAATCATCATTCAATGAATTGGTAAGTTGAGAATTAATAGACACTTGCATAAGTTGGTCAAGGATTTTCAGAAATTGATGTGACCCATTTGGATTCGTAGATAAGCACCAGTTTCGATTTTTGGTAGCTATTGGAGCTTTTGCTTAAATGGGACCAAGTTTTGAAGCAAAAAGAGTGAGCAAGGAGTGGTGGTTTCTAGTTTGGCTTTAAAAGCTTAACTTCCCTGCAATGGCATTCGGCTTTATGGCCTTAGAGCACATGCTCTGTGTACTTAATATGTATCCATTAGAAACTGCACTTACTAATGTGTTTAACAAAGACTTTCCTAAAGAACCTTTTTGTTATGTATATTTTGATGATAGTGAATTAGAGTGCAAATGATTATGTTTACAGAAATGAGAAGGAACCAGAAGAGAGAGGAAAAAAGAAAGATGTGCAAAAGGAGAGAAATAAGAGAAGAGAGATACACAGAGAGAGGTGTTTTGAGAAACATGTTTAGCAGTAAAAAAAGAAGGGATGAACTTGGTTGTAGCATACGTGTTTTGACCAATCCCATAAATAGACAAAAAGAAGGGATGAAACACCCCCACATCCATCTGATGCTAAGTTTCTGGCAACCCATTTCCAATAGCCATCCTTGTCTTTCTTGAAGTTAAACATCCTCTTGAAGTAATATTTGAATTCAAAGTTGAGGGATTGGATGCAACATAGTCAACCCCTTTGGTTAACTATGTTGCATGTATTAATTAGTAGTGAAAAACTCAAACAATAAACTAGAAAGTAAAGAGGTCGATAGAAAGAGCTAGTAAAAATAGTTACCTGATGTCCACACCATTGGAAGAGATGTGAGTGGAGACATTTTGGGAAACTCATTTCTCAGCTGCTTCTACACTGTTGACCAGAGTAGAGAGTATGTCATTTGGTTATGCTTTTATATTTTCTTATACTTGCTTAATCTTCTATGACGTGCTTGATCTTCTACGGTTATACTTTTATATTTTCTTATACTTGCTTAATTCATTGTTATATACAGTGGAGATTTTGTTGTTGATAGAAAATGTCAAATCCAAGTCAAGTTATTCAAGGTGGGGATAAATTGAAAAAAAAAGTTAAAATAGAATGGAATGATAGAACTCTTGAAACTCTAATCAAAATTTTTGTGGAAAAGACATCAGCTAGAAATCGACCAAATGGTCACTTTAACAAGATTGGATGGAAAAATATAATTTCAAATTTTGCTCATGAAACTAAAAAGAATTATGAATACAAACAATTTAAGAATAAACGGGATGGATTAAAAAAGGATTGGCATCTTTGGACAAATTTAGTAGGTAAGGAAACTGGACTAGGATGGGATCCTAGATCCTACTAATCAAACTATTGATGCAAGTGACGAATGTTGGGAAAAGAAATTGAAGGTAAGCATTTAAGCTTTAGATTTATAATGTTATAATGTTCTAATGTTACTTGATAGTTTAATAACTTAAACAATATTATTGTAGGAAAATTCCAAGGCTGCCAAATTCCGAACTAAAGGTTTGAAACATGTTGAGCAGCTGAATATTTTATTTAAAGATGTTGCAGCTACAGGGGAAGGAGCTTGGGCACCTTCTTCAGGTTTTGTACCAAATGATGCTTATGCACCATTTAGAGAAAGCCCAGTTGATACCGATCTTGATGATAACATTTTTCAAGACTTTACTATCAATCAAGAAATTGAAAATATTAATAATGAGATTGGTTCGTCAACTTCAACTCTAGGAACTTCTACAAAAAGGAAAGGGGAGAAAAGGAAAGAAACATGATACTAGAACAGGGGCAACAGAAAGGTTATGTAAACATTTGGACCGTATATGTGATGTAGTAAAGAGTAGAATTTCAGTAACCTCTATTAAAAGAGATGAACTTGGTTGTAGCATTTATGAGGTGATGGATATCTTACGAAGCATAAATGAAATAGAAAGGGGAGGTGAGAGGTATCATCTTCCTGATTTTTGACGTGTTGGTCTTTCCAAAGGGAAGAAAGAAATATTCAATCATGTACATTCTTCTTTAAGATGCACAATCAAAAGAAGATTTGGCGTTTGGAAAAATAGATGGAAAATTTTACGTCAGATGCCCAGTTTTCCTTTTCCAAAACAAGTTAAAACTATAATTGTTTCAATGGTTATTCATAATTTTATAAAGTTAAACGCTCAAAAGGATGAAGAGTTTTCTCCCTATGATGAAGATGATGAATTACTTCCTACAAATGAAGAAACCAATGAAAATGAAGACATTGAAGAAAATCATTTAAACGAGCTACAAAATAACGAGATGAATGATGCGAGGGAACATATTACAAATCTTCTTGTATTGCAATAAAATGCATAATTTATTATGTATTAACTATTTACTTAACTTGATTATTTATTTTGGATTATAATATTATTTAGCTTTTTATATATTTTAATATTTATTTTTGATATTAGTTTTATTTCCTACAAGAAAATGCGACATCTCTTTAAATAATTTCCTACAAGATGGAAGTGAATTTGTCAAACAATTGTCGAGTAAATGTAAACCCATTGTTTAATATATTTTAAATATTATTTATAAACATAAATAGTTTTTATTACAAAATAAAGTATAGTTAAAATTAATAAAAATGCTTTTATTTTTATGTTGCCAAACAGTCTACTGTATGAAGCTCTTTTAAAAAAACTGTTTTTTTAATTGACAGCCAAACAATCAATTGTCATCTTAGAAAAGCTCTTCTCAAATAAGCTTTACTGACAAAAGCTCTACTAACAAAAGTCCTACTAATATAAGCTCATCCAAACAGGCACTATGTAAATTTATATCTGCCATATTTTAGCAATTTTCACTTTTTTTTTCACTCTTATACATGATTCATGTAAGGATGTGAATCTCGTACCGTATGAGTCGATGTTGACTAGTAGGCACTATATTGATCAAAAAATGGTATGAAATTTAATAACATTGTACCAATTAGTGGTACCAGCCTATCACGACTTTTTCGACTGGTGCTAACCAATATTTGAAGTATTGATAATAATATCGTAAATTTTAAAAAGTTCAATGACTAAAATGAAAAAAAAAACCCTAAAAATAACAAAAACATATTCATTCTTTCCATTTCCCACCACTCCTCTCCTCACTCCTCAGCCTCATCAACGTCAATCCCCCCTCTCTCGTATCTCCAGACTCCAAAGTCTAGTCTAGTAGTCTCAATGTGGTCTCCATCATTAGTTACCATTGTCATCAATTGCCATCACCATTATCATTGTCGCCAGTCACCATCGCTAATAGTTGTAGTTTATATTATGTTCTGATAAGTGTTTTAGTGTGTTTATAGTTGTTGATTAGATGATTATTGCATGTCTAGGCTTAGAATTACGTTAACATGATTTTTTGTTTATGTGTTATATGGTTTAGGGCCTAATTTTGGACCTTAATTTTGCGTTCTTGAGGTGTTTTGATGTGTTTGTTAGTGAATAAAATTAGATGGATGAAGATTAAAGGAAGTTGGACATGTTTGGGCTAAAAGGCAGGGTCATGATCATGCATGGAGTGTCACAATCATGCATGGACAGAAGAATCTTTTCCAATGTCACGATCATGTATGGAATGTCACGATTGTGATAGAAGGTTTTTATGTTGGGTCACAATTGTGATAGAAGGTTTTTATGTTGGGTCACGATTGTAACATACTTGCTAGATACAGGACTTTCCATCTATTTTGACGTTTGAAGGGCATTTTTGGGACAATATGACCTAAGTAAGCCCTAAATTTAACCCTAAGTTATTTACTATAAATGAACATAAAGGGACCCAAAAACATCAACCTCCATCTTACCAAATTGGGATAAAGCAAGGGAGATCAAGAAGGGAGCATTGGTTGTTCCAGTATTTTCCAAACTAGTCCAACTCAAGTTCCTTCTTCTTCCTTCGTTTATTTTCTTTAAACTTGATATATGAACTGAGATTGAAGATGCTATACATGTTTATTATGTTTTAATTTCATATTAAGATATGTTCTTGACTCATTTTGTGTCTTTTTTTAATTTCAATACACTCTTATAGTGTTGTGATATTTGTAGTTGCTTATACTTCAATAATAAATCGAGAGAATGAGTAAAAAGTAATCCGATTAGGTTGGGTAATGAGAGTTAATAACTGATAATCATACGAAGGGAGATTTTATGTGAAAACTCGATTATCCGATAGATCATTTAAGAACTAATTGAAAACATTAAGTTGTTTGAATCAAGAAATTACAAATAAGTAATTTTGTATTTAATTAGGAATAATTAATTGGGGTTAAATGATTAGGTCTTGAGAGAGAATAATCAAATTCTTCAAAATTTAGGATCGACACCCAATTGAATAAAAAATGGTTAAAGAGCAAAATGACAATAGAACGAATCCTAGACATTCATTCTTGATCATCATTATTTTATTTTGATAGCTTAGTTGTATTTCATATGATTGTTTTTAATTTCTAAATTTTATTTTCACTCAAATCATATTTCACAACCTTAAACAAAGTTAGGTTTATTTAGTTTTAGCTAATTCCTTGTGGGATTGATGCCTTAATTACTACAAGTATATGATCGTATACTTGTGGAATATTAAGGGTTTAATATTAGGTAAAACTTGCTCAGCCAATTGCCATCGTTGCTAGTCGCCACCTCTGCTTCAAGTCCCACGTCCCATCACAGATCGTCCTCTAGGCTTTAATGCTCCACCTTTGGTCCTCTACCTTCACATCATAACACCCTTTTGTGTTGTGTTGTTTTATAAAATTCTAGTGTTATGAGTTTAAGCTAAGGATGCATTTTGCTAGAAAAAATTCGCTGGAAATGGAACCATGTGTATGTGTGATAATTGAGAAATTGATAATGTGATTGCTTATGTTGTTTGTAGTCTTATGGACTTGTAGTGTATCAAATATGGTTTGTGAATTGTGATTGTAGGATAATGGAATGTAAGTTTGAATTTGTGGCATTCGTAAAAATTAACAGAATGTTATGTCATTCATAAAAATTAACAATGTTGTTTGGAAATTAGAATTGGTTGTGTTTATGTGATGATTAGTAACTAAAATTTTGAATTGGATTATGAATTGAGGTTATTCTTGTATGAAATATGGGATTGAGATATATTAAAATTTGAATGAAAGGTTAGTATTTATTATAAATTAGGTTATCTATTGTAAATTGAACATTGTAGTAATCAAAATGTATTAGTTAATTTATGCTTAAATTAAATTATTAGTTATTATACAAATTGGGTTATAGTTATGAGTTTATGTCTACAATTGGATTATTTAATCAACTAATTAATAATCATACAAAATAAGTTATAGTTAAGAGTTTAAGGTTGAATAAGATAATTATACAAAATAGGTTATAGTTATGAGTTTATTTTTAAATTATTTAACAACACAAAATGAGTTATATTTTTAATTTTATGCTTGAATTAAGTTATTATAAAAGTTAAATTATAGATGGCAATTTATAGTTGAATTATGTAATAACACGGAATGAGTTATAGTTGTTACTTGTGAGTTTATGATTTTATTATATAATCATACAAAAGAGGTTATAGTTGTGAGTTTATTTTTAAATTATATAATTATACAAAATAGCTTATAGTTGTGATCTTATGTTTGAATTATGTAACCACATAAAATGAGTTATAGTTGTCAAAATGTAGTAATTAATGTATATATTTGATGTTTGGTTTAAAAAGAAGCATAAGTTATTGAGAAACTATTATTGATCTATTTCTTCTTTTTTATGCAACTTTAGTTTGGTATGAAGTTATTAAGTTAATTTTGATATATGTCTTCATTTATTTTTATAGATAAATGGAAGTTCAAGTACTGGTGATTATTCACACACTTTAGGATGATTCAATGATCTAGCTTAGGCTCATACCGGATTGGTTCTTAGAATAAAGAACCATGTCATTTGTTTGTGTTGTATTAAGTATTTGAAGGTGGAGGAATCAACAAATTAAAGAAGCATTTAGTTGGAATCAAAAGTGATGTGGAGTCTTGTAAAAAGTGAGTTATGATATGAAATAGCAAATGAAGACTTTGCTCATGAGAAAAATAGAAGACAAATATTGAATTAAAAAATAGGTCGTGGAAATTCTTTTGTTGGTGGTTAGGATGATAGTGGAGATGTTGAAGGTGGTACTATTTATACCCAATAAAAATGAATGTTGCACTTAATGTTAAGAAAAAAAGAAGAGAAGTGTCTAATTTTTTTACACCATGAGAAACATCTAGAGCTCAGCCTTCAATTCGTAATGCCTTACAATCTAGAGAAGTGACTCATAATGTAGACATAGCAATGGCTAGATGGCTATATGATTTAGGTATATCAGTCAATGTTGCCCAATATTATTATTATTAGCCTATGGTAAATGTTATTACCTCTTACGGTCCAGGAAGCTCCTTAAATTGATAACTAAAAAGGTAAATTTTTTAGTATATATGTTTATGAAATAAAAAGTTATTTGGATGAAAGAAGAATAACATGAGCTACTTTTGGGGACAATATTTTTAAGGTCTATTGGTGCATTTGACCTTGTTAGGAATGTTGATACTCTATTTCAGATGTTTAATGAACAAGTGAATGAATCTAGGCCAAAGAATATTGTGAAGTTCATACTAACAATGATTTTGCTTATAAAGGAGCTGGAAAAAGAATACAAAGCAGGTATAATTCTTTTTATCGGACTCCTTGTGCTGCATATTTCATTAACCTAATGTTGAAACATGTAAGAGATGTTATATATTTTCCTATTATTGATGAGACCATACAGAAAGTAAAAAAGGTGGCCAAATCTCATCTACAATTGTACATAGCTCCTAAATTTAATTATAAAGAATTTTGCAAATGGTAGAAATTTGTGTTATCTTGCTATTACAAGAATTGTAACTAATTTCTTTTCATTTCAGTTTTTTATTTTGATGAAGAAGGAGTTGAGGCAAATGCTACAAGTGATAATAAGTTGCATCTCAACATGTTAGGTTTAATGTTGTATTGAAGGTTTCTAGAATTATACTTAAAGACAATGAATTTTGGTCTCAATGTCAATTTGCCATTCAAGTTTGTGAGCCCATGATGAGGGTATTTTGTCTAACTGATAGTGATAAGAAAGCAACAATGAGTTATTTTATGGTGTCATAGAGAGGGAGAAAGAAGCAATAAATGCCTATTTAGAGATGGAAAAGACAACTTTACTCTTTGTTACTTACAACTAGGGTATTTTTTTTAAATTTTAATGTTTATTTCAGACCAAATTTTGCAAAGAAAAATAAAGTTAATAGGAAAATATTATTAACTATTACAACTATTGTTGCCCATGAGATGATGCAAAATCTCTTGAGTTCACAAATTGATATTTATAAGGATGCTTCTGGTAATTTGAGATACCTGTTGCTATTTGTCAAAGACACAAACTTAATATATATATATATATATATATATATATTTCAATTATGTTAATCATTCCTTTATTTTATTTATAATTTTACTTTTTTATCTAACAGTTGCTTGATGGGACTAATTCAGAAGTCATGTTTCAAAATTGCAAAGTTTGTAATTCAAGTTTTAGGTCAATGTATGAGTGCAACATGGTGTGAAAAAAATCAGAGAATACTTAAATTCTTCTATTACAAGAAAATGAATAGATCGGAACACAAAATATTAAACAGCTTGGTCTTTGTTTGATGTAATTTAAATTTTCAAGAAAGATACGTTACTATCATTATTAAGTTATATATAATTTCTTAATAATTTGATGTTATTTGTTTACCAGAACTCTTAATATAACAAATAGTTCTGTAATTCCATTTTTTTGACCATATTGATCTTTTAGTAGATTGAGTTTTTGAAGAACAGAGTTTTATAAAAGAGAGTGATGTGAAAGATAATTTTGGATGAGAAAGTATTGATATGTTATTTAATGCAATGAATTTGAATGATGATGATGGAAATAAAGATATCAAAATTCTGCCAAGGTAACTAGAAATTCCAACCAATAAAAACCCCGATACTGAGAATTTTGTACTAAATGAGAATTAAAGTCAACACGATTTGAGCGGATATTCAATTGAATAAAGTTCAAAATTTTCATTTATCCTCTTCTTTAAATTTTATTTATATTTTATGTATATTTTAAATTCTATATATGTAATATAAATATAATTGTAAATGTTTTTGCTTCAAGTTTCACGTCTACTTGGTTGTTTCTTCATCACGATACTCAGAGAGTTATGAATATTTATTTTTTATTTAATGTTTTGATATAACTATTATTTATTATATGATGAAATTGTAATATTTTAGTACTTTGTATTATACTTAATTTTATATTTGTGTGATGATTAAATGATTTTTTTACATAATTGTGGTTATTATTTATATTTGAAATATATGAAAAGTAATATTAATAAAAATAAATAGACTGTTGTTATTTCAAATTTCTATTATAATGATTTTGGGAGACATGGTTGATATAAAATTATAAATTATAAATATAATATATTAAAAGACTATTTTGTAATTTTAAAATAATTTAGTAAATATTTTATAAATTTTAAAATTTTAAATTGATATCTATTGATACCTTACTGTATCAAAACTAAATTCAATACTGATATCGGTATTTATACAGGAAACCAGTTAACGGAAACCCCTTTTTGGAAACATGTACATTAATCGTCCATCTAATGTTAGTATTTATTAGTGGATGCCACTTTAATGATTTTTTTTTTATTTTTTAATACCATGGCGAGCTAACGGAAGAGAGTTTCGAACTCCAGCGTTATTAAAAATGTTGCAATTAAGAGCCTGACTAACAGCTTGTTTGGAAAAGAAAAACAAAGATGAATTGAACCTATACGGCTATGTGTGTAATTGAAACCTATTACTCCTTATAAATTCAATTCAGTGAGTAACCCACGTGAATTCAATTACAAATGACCGCTATTCTTGTTTTAAACGTTGAAATTGGAATCTTTCAATAATACCCACACAATACTTTTCAATACAATAACTCTGTCACTACAATAATACCCACACTCACTCTTCTCTCATTTGACTACTTACGCAATAATACCCATGCAACAACAATAATACCCACGCAATAATTTGGAGTGAAATTTTAAAATTTGACAGTGCCTTGTAGTTGTCGACGCAAAAGAACTACTGCTAGTTCATATATTTTTAAGCTTTCAAATTATAATAGTTTTCTATTATCTTCTTAGCTCGGTTTAGCCTAATGTCATTTGTAATCAATTTTTTCTTTTTATTTTAATAATAATCTTTTTTGATGATATTACTTATAATGAAATTGATGTTTATAAGTTTATCTATGTAAATGTGAATGTTTATTATTTAATAAGATTATTTTTTAGTCAAGGGTAAAAATGTCATATGAAATAATTGAATTCATTTT
>JAOTIZ010000006.1:18429315-18445860 GCA_027123425.1 Erythroxylum panamense | reverse complement strand
AAATATTTTTTGTAAGTTTTATTTAATTTATAATTATTATTAGTAATAAAATATTTATTATTATTTTAAAAACAAAATTTAAAAATTTACAATAATTATAAAAGTTGAAATAAATAAAATAACTAATTAAAAAACTTTGAAAAAAAGGAGGGAAGGAGAAATAAGAGAGAGAGAGGGAAATTTACAAAATTTTTGAAAATTTTGTAAAAAATCTCCCCTTTTTTTAAAAATTTTTGGTATCGGCCGGTATTTGGATTTTCAATTTTTTTTGCTTAGAAGTTTCAATCGACAATCTTCAGGTTCGTATTTTTCCTTATTTAACAATTTTAATTTTTATTCGATTTGTAGGGATATAATTAGAAACACAAGTCAAAATTAAGTTACATTCCATAAAATACTGTTGCATACTAAATATTGTAATAAGAATCCACCCAACTTTTCTATTAGAATTCTTATAAATATCCAAACATGTGAATATCTTTACTTTCCATAGATTTATTTTCCGAAGAATCATATTTCGAATTCACTTAACTTTCCTACTAACCAAACGGGGCCTAAATTCTTCAATGTTATTTAAAGACTCCTAAACTACACTTTCATCCAAAGTATTTACGTTAATTTCTTCAACTGCATTTAAATAAATTATATATTAGTAATGTATAAAATTATTCTCAATTATAAATTTATAATACATTACACTTTTAACTTATCACACTTTGTAACCTAGAGTTGCGTATCACAAACCACAATCTATGCCATCAACTTTAGGCTTACTTCTTAAGCTTAAGCATCCAAAGGTGATCTATCTATCAAGCATGTTTATACTTATCAATAAAGCATCCAGTTGATAAACAACAATTATGTTGTCAATCAAGACAAGTTAAAAAGTATACACAACCCTATTATATTAATTAGATCGATTTTGTTACAAATAATAAAACGTATTAAATTATATTGCACAAAAGATATTATAACGCAATCAGGCCAAAATGAAGGGCAAAAAAAGCCACATTTTAGAGTTGCGTAGTTGTCGTGTTTGAAGGTTTGAGGCTGCCCATAATTTGACACTACGTTTCAAGCTGATAGCAAAGATGGTAGAGAAATGGCGAAGATGGTAGAGAGAAAGTTGATTTTGCTGCGACGAACAATCAGAAGAAAGAAGATAGTGGAGGCGACGAGAGAGTTTCATTCGTGACTGAATCCAAAATTTAGGTTATTATATAACCAGTTTGACCGGTTCAATGAAAAATCGACTAGTTCTCTAACACTACAAGAAAACTGCGAAGCGGTAACGGAAATTTAGCGACGGAAACGAAATCGTTAGACATTAGCGACGGAAAGTATATTTCCGTCACTGAAGTTGACTAATTTAGTGACAGTAGCAATATTTGTCGCTAAATATAGAGGGAAAGAGTGGCGACAAAATTTGCACCGGAATCAGCAACAAAAAATGCCTCCCTCGGTAATTGTGAAAAGTTTGGGACAGAAAAATACAAACTTATTATATTGGTTGATAATATTGTCGTGGAAAAGACAAGATTTTGGCGACAGAAATATAGGTCGTCGGTAAAAGCGTCGTCCTCTTGATGGTTAGCGATTGTCACAAAACAACATTGCTTTTGATTGGGAAAAAAACGTTGTTTTGTTACAATAGGAGAACATTTTCTTGTGAACCAAAATGACGTCGTTTTTAACAAAGACTTTATCGTATGGTTGAGAGGTAAACGACGTCATCTCATATAATAACGGATGCTTTAATGTTACCCAAAAGGACATCGTTTTGGATAGCTTAAATAACGTTATTTAAGTTATTGAAATTAACCAAAATGACATTGTTTTGGATAAATGGAGAACGCTATTTGAGCTTACCAAAACGACGTCATTTTGATTAATTTTAATAACGTTATTTAAGCTAATCAAAACAACGTTGTTTTGGTAAGCTTAAATAGCGTTCTCCATTTAACCAAAACGATATCATTTATTTAAGCTATCCAAAACAACGTTGTTTTGGCTAGCTTCAAGAGTGTTCTTCATTTAACCAAAATGATGTCGTTTTGGTTAGCTTAAAAGCCAGCTCATCTTCCTCCTCCCCCCCCCCCCGGGCGACCTGACCCGCGTGCGATCTCCTTCTTCCTCCTTTAGTTGTGGCTCCCACAACCCGACATTGTCTAACCTCTGCCCTCCATCTAGCTGTTACGTCTCTAGCTGGCGTTAGGGGTCTTCTTCTCTGACGGTTTTCGTGAAGGTAAGGCCGTCTCATTTTCTTTTGATAATGAACGTGTCATCCATGTATGAAATTTTTTCAAAATATGGACTTAGTTGTTGACGATGGGTTAGCTTAATTGGTTTTCATTGTTATTTTTTTAGGATTTTCCGTGTAAATAATGAAAAAAGTTTTCAATTTGTTAATAGTTAGGGATAAAAAATTTCTTCATGCCATGTGTTTGGTGAAATATTTGCATATAAGAGTTGTTGATCTTTCTGGAATAGATGCTATATTATTAATTCTAGTCTTCGATTGTCAATAGTTCTTTTTGGGGGCTTGATTCATTTCTTTAGCTGCTACGGCATAACATCCTCCGAGACATTGATATCTATTTTAGTAATTATATTATAAAGAATCTAATAAGATTTAGCATCTTTTATCAAGCATCTTTACAGGCTTTAGTATTTTGCACAGTATCTTTGTAGGTTTTACCATTTTACAATACATCTTTTAAGTCTTTATCTTCTTGCAAAGTGTTATCTATTGTGATCTTTTTAAGTCCCCATATTGGGGTTACACTAATTCTATTTCCTCATTATTTTGGCCTAAATCCATTTACTCTTTGTTATTCTCTAAGGTTGAAATGGACCCAGATTTTAACATCTACTTCATTATCTCAAAATAATCTTCTTTAATTTTAGCTCTAGAGAGGGCATTTGCTTTTGAATTTTGTTGTAGTAATATAGTGAGCTCATTAGTTTTCTAGTTAATGGGTTAAGATTTTTGAACAAGCCATTCTTCCATAGCCTATGGTGAAACTTTTTGTACATAGACAAATATTTGAACCTCCTTACTAAAATAGGAACATTTTATTATTGATTTTACTTGTAGTTATACCTCCATGTTATAATGCAGGGGATGAAGAATTTTAAGACAAATAAAGAGGATTGAGGAAATAAATCTTCAAAATCTTTTTGCTAGTATTTGGTATTAAAAAATGGAATATCCTTGTTATTTTTGTTATGAAAATATTTAGGGTATTAACCTATACCATTTTCACTAATTGATAAACTAATAAAGAAGTTGAAAGAAGTTCTAGTGTTGAAGAAAAATAGCTAGGAGTGGCATTTTGTAGTATACGTTAATAGAAAGTTGTTATACCAAATTTGTTGTTAGTGGTAATAGTTATGTGGGTTAATATAACAAGATGGTTGAAAATAACAAGATATATGACTTTATTAATTGTACAAGTTGAATAAACAAGATGATTTTTTGGGTCCATAAAGTGATGTTTTACTTTTATATAGTCTATTTCTTCTAGAAGGTACAAATAATATCTTTAAGGTTTTAACAAATCCTAAGGATTTGTAATGCCATCCCTTAGGCAAAAATTTTTTATTTCTTCAGAAGGATTGACATTATAAAAATCATTTTCAATTGTGAAAATTATTTAGAAAGAATTTTTCAAAGCACAACTTTGAAAAGAGGGTTTTTTTTAGATGGTGTATTAGTAAATTCTTTGAAAAACAATGACTTTTAGCTTTAGAATTTATCATTTAAAAGGGTCTTCGTTTTATGTAAAAAGACTTTTATAATCCCATTTTTAGCAACCACTTCTGTAAGATTTATTTTTAGGTCTTTTATCATGGGAGTCCTTTAGAGTTTTTACTAGCTTTGTAGTTGTTGATAAGTGACAAAGCCATTTATGAATATTGAATTTATAGGATGAAGATAAGGAGGCTTTACTCTGGGCTTTAGAAAAGAATGAAACAATTTGTTCTTCTTTTAAGACATCATTCTAAGAGTTTACTGATTAGGCAAGTAGTGATGCTTTAGGTCGTCTTTAGAGGGGATTTGTTAAGTTCAAATGGAGGAGAGGTCCGCCACCCTGGAGCTGAGGGACCTGATGGAAAAAAGTATATAAACAGTTGTCAATCAATAGTAAGTGAAATCAAATTAATCACTATTTACTTTTGACTAAATCTTAGGTTTATTAGTTTTTTGCTAGCATCAAATTACTTCTTATATTAGGTTGGTTCTGTTTGGACCGAGTTCCAGAAATATGACTTCCACATTTAAGCAAATGATTGATCTTGAGGGTTATTGGTAGAAGAAAATATCTAAGGGTACAAAGCAATTTACTTTCAGGAGTTTGAGGTACAATATATATTTAATTTCTTTTTATATTGATTTATATACACTAATTAGATAAATATTATTACATTATATATAGTAGTCTAATTTTTTCTTCTTATTTCAGAAAGAATTTTTCTGAGATTCTTGTCTCGACGCCAGCATGTATAAAGTATATGAGAAGCGAGCTCGTACACGTTATCGTGACTTCATTGGTGCGATACACAAAGCTGGTGCACGACCATGTTGTATTTCGAAGAAAATTGGAGTCGTTGGTAGGAGTATTGGCCATCACCTGAGGCAATGTCCATCCCAGGGTATAACTCTATCAACAGACATGGAGGCTCGAGGGGAGAGAGTCTTCTTGTACATACGGGAGGATCAATAACCCACCACGAGCATGCAGAACAACTTGCAAGTATCTCAACTTGACACTTATTTTGTAAATATTTTGCTTTGCTGTATTATAGATAATGATAATAGTATAAATATATGGTGCCATATATGGCTGTGTTGAGTTATTTTCTTTGTTCAATAGGGGAAAATATCATAAAAATAGAAAAAATTCTACCCAAATTTTTATAAATTGTAGTTTACATCTAACAATTTAGGTTATACATGTAAGAAAAGTCATTGGGCATCAGGCCTACACCTATTCAGCTGTTTTTGCTCACTCACTCGAAAAAATATGACGGTATGACATTCATCAATAGCCGATGTAGAGAACTGAACGTATATGAAATTAACGCATTATTATAATTTCTTAATAATAATCCCTTAAAAATGTAAGCATTGCTTCCTAATAGGACTAAATACAACAAACCATTTAACGACAGTCTCAGGAGGAACAACCTATAGATGACACTCAGACGTATCTTGATGCTGTGGGTAGTAGGAACCGTTGTGGAAGGATATTCGGGGTAGGTTTATATGCGAACACATGTTATTCGCAATCTTCCATGTCTAGTATAGCAACGTCTGCTAGGCCAACACACAACAATGAAGTCACCGAGCTTCGGGCCACAGTGCAAACATTGATGGACTAGATAGCTCATATGAAAGAAGAGCAGATGGTCAACGTGAATCAATAGATGGAGCAGATTATTAAGATGAGAGAGCAGATGGAGCAGATGGCTCAGCTGAGACAGGAGATTGAATAGTTGAAGGGGAGGCTTAGCAGCTCAGAGCACCTGCGATCACCACGACATTAGCTTATCCTAGTCATTTACTTTCAATTACAAACATAAGTTATGTACACTGTAATGTTTTCATTTTCAATTAAAATAATTTTAACTTTGTGTCATTAATTAATTTTTTGATTCAACAAATTATATATATATATATATATACAAATTAATTTATTATGCACAGATAATTGATAACTCTTAAAATTATGCATTTATCACAAGATCATGAAACCGAAATTTTTTTAAAAAAATTCTTACTATTTATTACCGACGGAATATAATATACCATCGAAAATATCAATATATTTTACTGACAGAAATCCTAATTCCGTGGGTAAATATTAAAACCTTTGCATATTAATTAACGACGGAATATAAAATATCTTTGGTAACAATATATTTTTACAACGGTATTTTATATTCCGTCTATAATTATGATATCACTTCCATTACATTAACTACGGGTTACTGACAGAAAATCTCCCGTTAGTAAAATTTATCGACGGTTGTGTCTTTTACTTTTCCATTGGTAGATATACCGACAAAATATAGTTCGTTGGTAACTTTAACTATGATCGTTTTAACAACGATTTCGTCCGTCGTTCATTTACGTCGGTATTTTATTTTACCGACAAAATTCTGCCATTTACCGACGCTTTGTTCCGTTGGTAAACCACTAATTTCTTGTAGTGTAATAAACACATAAGTTATTAATTAGAACTGAATTGAATAACTAACTAGTTCAGACTATTTTAGATAATTAGAACCGAACTAAATAACTAACTAAATAACTAACTGGTTCAGACTATTTTTAGTCAGACCGACCAGTCCGATCCACTTTTTAGAAACTTAGATCTGTTACGACGCGCATAAAAAACGATTTAGTCCATGCAACGGATCTATATCAACGTAAGATAAATCTCCGGGTCAAGTTTTGTAGGTTGGGTAGCTATGATTTGGTTTTTTAAAAAATGGGCTACGAAACGAGAGATTTTTGACTAGAATTCCTCAAGAAAAGGTCAAGATTACTACGAAAAGGCCTGGATGATTTGGAAGAAATTTCCAATACACTTCAGGAAATGGAAAAGGCTCACACTAATGGATTCCACGTCATAACACACGTTATCTTTCCCTGCAACAGTAATTTCTTCTAACATAATAACCCATTTCTGTTTCCAACGTACAATTTTTTGTTTTCTTTAAAACCCTGATCTAGATTTAACCTAGAAGATATAGATACGTATAATGCTTTTATCATTCTCATACACCTCTAATTATTCTAACTAGAGCATAGAATTTTCATAAATGAAATCGTTCCAACTACAATGACACTTTTAGATTGTTGGTGTTGATGAGATTCAAAAATAAAATATTTCACAAGTTAACAAAAGCCTACTTCTTAACGCACAGGGTACTAACTTTAACTTGTATCAAGTTTATATGCATGAAAAAAATGATTTTCATATTTAATCCACTATATAGCAACATTGGTATATAGAAAAATGTCATGGAGTTGAATTGGCTGTCTTGCACAATAAGCTCAGTAAAAAAACAGACGAAACATTTTACCATGTCAAATTAAAATTCCTGGAAAAACAACAGAAGAAACATTTTACTATGTCAAATTAAAATTCCTGGAAAAACAACAGAAGAAACATTTTACCATGTCAAATTAAAATTCCTTGTCATTGTCATTGCCACCCATACAGTAGTACTTCACCACAAAGCCTATCTATAAATACCAACCCACACACCACGGCAATTCGCACCTTCACAATTAAAAAGCCAAGTTATACTTTTTTTTTTAATTGTAAATCTTCAAGAACTTGTTCTAGCAAGCTGGCAAGCTCCCTTCAAGCAAGAGATATGTTGCAAAATATCATCGAAGCGATCACCGGTGGTGATGCTGATACCAGTAGAAAGATCAAAGGAAGCGTTGTATTGATGAAGAAGAACACTTTGGACTTCAACGACTTTAACGCAGAGGTTCTTGATCGTTTCCACGAGTTTGTCGGCCAAGGCGTGTCTCTGCAACTCATTAGTTCTGTTCATGGTGATCCTGGTACGTTCCCGTTCATAATAATTGCATATAATTAGCTTTGCTGATTAATTCTTTTCGTGTTTCAATGGCTTCCTGAACCCATCTGGGTTGTGAGGTAAATTTGCTGGTTAATTTCAGCTTATTATTGTGAAATATCCGATTGAAAGCATAGTTAAACAAGAAGACAGCACATATGCATGCCATGCATTTCAAGAAAATTATATGAGAAGCCAAGTTCATCAAGTCTGTTGGCAGCAGGATGGAGATATAAATTACTTTTTGTATATATATTTTTAATGTAGAGTTTAAGATGTGAGAAACTAGACGAACGGTTCAAGACAAAGAACGAATTAGCATTGAGAAATGTTACCTTTTTACATAGTTACCATCATATTGACAAGAGGAATCAAATTCCTACACTTTCATTCCTGAAGATGGAAAGCTTACATGTTTTCCTTATCTTTTCATTACTTTCTTATCATGGCACTGAAATCATTTTAAAAGGAATAAATTCGAAGTGGCAGTTGGGATAGGAGCAGGTACGGTTTATTAATTATACCTTGTGATCTCATGATAGGAAACAGTACATTAATTGTTTATTAAAAGAATTTCTGGTCTGGCCTACCAGGGCATGAGGCACCGACGCACCGTCCCAGAAAATGAGTCAATTTTTCGTTGCACATTCTCGTGTCGGCTACTCTCTTGGATTTATAATAAGAGTCGTTTTAGAAAAATACACGCTTATTAAGAAAATTAATGAAATTATAGATATACCTTTATTAATACTCCTATAAAATTAGCATGTGAGAGAAATTGTATAGTATTAAATTGTCTTAAAATTGTGATCTGTATAATTAAGATAAGAGAAATGAAAGGTTAATTTTGGAAGAAAAATTATAAACACGCATACAAAGTCAAGAATGACACTTATTTTGAATAATTAAAATGTATCTAAAACGACTTTTATTATGAATCGGAGGGAGTAATTATTAAGAAGGTTTAGGCACATTTTTTAAGTTTCGTTTGGCGTAATCACAAGGTTCAGTAGTGATGATTTCTCTTCATGCACTTCCTATATGCATCCTAATTATACTAAGATATAAAACGCTACCTTTTATGTGCTATATGCCAATAGATTATATGTCTATCCTAACTCTGTTTATATTTTCCAAGTACTAAGAGTTTCCCTACATATGTACCCAGCTTTATAATGTGAATTTTTAAATGTAGAATTTGAATTGAATTTTCTTCAAGTGAGACCTTTTCCTTCCCTGCAAAAGCCATCTTATGCTTGTCTCGATCGTGAGAAGATGACTAGTTTATCCCAGTGAACAGACATGCAAAAGCTGACAATGTTTCATTAATACCAAACATACGAAGTGATGCTAAATGCCTTATATTATAACACCCGGTAACAGGTCAATTTTTTACTGGATTAGTTACTTGTGTGCCTTGATCAAAACCCACATACCTGTGTGATGTATATCTTATCTTAATCTTATGGAGGAGGCATCTATGTCCCAGAAAGGATAATGAGCGAAAAGGAGCCAGAATCTCCAATAAATCTGTATAGTTTGTCTTCATTGTCTTATTAAAAATAATAATAATTGTCTAGGCTTGTCATGATTATGGCCCCTCATTTAAAATCCTTTTATGATTGCTGTGCAACAACTTGCATAAGCTTTTGGGATATAATATATACTGTTGTTATTTATTACGGGTAGCTAACCAAGTGTAATGTGGATATTGGTCTACCTTTTAGAGCATGGCTTGCAAGCGAAACTAGGAAAGCCTGCGAATTTGGAAGACTGGGACACAGAGATCCCACCCTTGACCCCGGGAGAGTCAGTTTTCGGAGTTACCTTTGAATGGAATGATGAAGATTTTGGAGTTCCAGGGGCATTCATCATAAGAAATAATCATCATAGTCAATTCTACCTTAAAACCCTCACACTTGAAGATGTTCCTGGAGAAGGTCGCATCCGCTTTGTTTGCAACTCCTGGGTTTATCCTGCCAAACGTTACAAGAAAGATCGGGTTTTCTTTGCTAACAGGGTAATCTATCTTTTTTTTGGTTTGAACTCTCCGGTTGGTTGGTGACTTACTTCGACCACTAATGTAGCTGGCAGTGACTTAAATTACAGTTGGAAATTGTTAAGAGACAATCTATCAAACTTTGATGACAAAAGAGTTACACTCCTATCCCGCTATCTGACTAAGTTGGAGCTAGTTTGATTATTGTATTCTAAGATAACTGGTTTCTTATATTTGTGTAGACATACCTGCCTCATGAGACGCCATTGCCATTGAGAAAGTACAGAGAAGAAGAGCTTTTGAGCTTGAGAGGGGATGGATTTGGAGAGCTCCAGGAATGGGACCGTGTGTATGATTATGCATATTACAATGACTTGGGGGATCCTGACAGGGGTCAAATGTATGCCCGACCAGTTCTTGGGGGGTCCAGTGCACATCCTTACCCTCGCAGAGGAAGAACAGGCCGACCACCAACAAAGACAGGTAATTAAAGATCTCTCAAAATCACTATCATTAGTTAGCCTCATCCCTGAAAGTTAAGAAATCATACCAAAAACTAATTAATTATGGTTAAATATCTTTATGACACGATCATGAGTTCGTTTATCTTGACCGAGCAGATCCGAGAACCGAAAGCAGGCTGTCGACTCTCTCGAGTTTGGACATATATGTTCCGAGGGATGAAAGATTTGGTCATTTGAAGATGTCTGACTTCCTTGCCTATGCACTGAAATCCATCGTTCAATTTATTAAGCCTGAGCTAGAGTCACTTTGTGACAGCACACCCAGTGAGTTTGACTCTTTTGATGATGTCCTAAGACTTTATGAGGGAGGGATTAAGGCACCTGATGGTCCCCTACTAGATAATATCAAGAAAAACATTCCTTTGGAAATGCTCAAAGAAATTTTCAGAACTGATGGGGAAGGGCTTCTTAAATTCCCAATGCCTCAAGTAATCGAAGGTACAAAAATGAACATAAATAATGTTACAATGTTTTAATTGCATGCATGCCACCATTTATTTATTCTTATTGTGTTCTTTCGGTAATTGGTGTAGATAATATTGTTGCTTGGAGGACTGACGAGGAATTTGCCAGAGAAATGTTGGCAGGAGTGAACCCTGTTGTTCTCCGCCGCTTAGAGGTAGATTCAAGCACTTACAGTTTATGGAGAAAAGAACTCATCTTGTTTTCCATTTCTTTTCATGCTCTCTACCTTTCTATTCTTGGTTCATCAATATTAATTGGATGACAGGAATTCCCTCCGAAAAGCCACCTAAGCAGGGAAGTATATGGCAATCAAAATAGTTTCATAACCGAGGAGCACATAAAGAATAATATAGATGGACTGAGCATAATGACGGTAATGTTCTTGACATTCCTTTTGTTGGTCTTATTTCTTTCTTATGGAAATATTTGAATTCACGTTGCGAGGGTCTAGCGGTAGTTCTCAGCTCGAGCCGGCTGATTCAATATGGTGCAAGTTTCTTCTGATATTACTTGATTCAACTAATAATTTTTGTTCAAATAGGCAATCGAGAAAAATAAGCTTTTCATACTGGATCATCACGATTCACTGATGCCATATGTGAGGCGTATAAACACGATTGCTTCTAGGAAGATTTATGCTTCAAGAACACTACTTTTCTTGAAAGATGATGGGACCTTGAAGCCGCTCGTAATTGAGTTGAGCTTGCCTCATCCTGATGGAGATCAGTTTGGAGCTATTAGCAAAGTCTTCACACCTGCTGAAGATGGTATGGAAGGTTCCATTTGGCAGCTGGCCAAAGCCTATGTGGCTGTCAATGACTCGGGAAATCATCAGCTTATAAGCCACTGGTATGAAACTACTGAACAAGGTTTAAGTTTTAGACCAAAATTCTTTCACATGAGTTTTCTAACACATAATGTTCTGTTCATGATAGGTTGCATACTCATGCAGTAATTGAGCCATTTGTGATCGCAACGAATAGGCAACTGAGTGTACTTCATCCAATATATAAACTTTTGCATCCTCACTTCAGGGATACAATGAATATTAATGCATTGGCTAGGCAGATTCTCATTAATGGTGGTGGACTCTTTGAGGCAACTGTTTTTCCTGGAATGTATGCCATGGAAATGTCATCCGCAATTTACAAAGACAACTGGGTTTTCCCTGAACAAGCTCTGCCTAAAGATCTCAAAAAGAGGTAAAGGTTATTCATTGCGTTTCATTATCACTGTAGCTATTTCATTTCGGTAATATATGGCCATATAACTGCTTTTCCATTTCTAGGGGAGTGGCAGTTGAGGATGAAAACTCTCCACACGGTGTTCGCCTTTTGATACAAGACTACCCTTATGCTGTTGATGGGCTTGAGATATGGTCGGCAATCAGAGAATGGGTGAAGAACTACTGCTGCTTCTATTATCCAAGGGATGAAATGGTTCGAGAAGACCTCGAACTCCAATCGTGGTGGAAGGAGCTCCGGGAAGTAGGCCATGGAGACAAGAAAGACGAACCATGGTGGCCGATGATGCAGAATCGGGAAGAATTGATAGAATCGTGCACCATTATCATCTGGATTGCCTCTGCACTTCATGCTGCTGTCAATTTTGGACAATACCCTTATGCTGGATACTTGCCTAACCGCCCAACCATAAGCCGCAGGTTCATGCCCAAAGAAGGGTCTCCTGAATATGAAGAGCTGAAGTCAAATCCTGACAAGGCATTCCTGAAAACTATTACTGCCCAACTTCAGACGCTTCTTGGTATATCTCTGATTGAAATCCTTTCAAGACATTCATCTGATGAAGTATACCTTGGACAGCGAGACACCCCTGAATGGACAACAGACTCAGAACCATTAAAAGCATTTGAAGAATTTGGTAAGAAGTTGGCAGAGATTGAGGACAGGATCCTTGACATGAACAAAGATGTAAACTTTAAGAATCGTGTTGGTCCTGTGAAGATGCCATACACTCTGCTATTTCCTACTAGCGAAACTGGACTTACAGGCAGAGGAATTCCCAACAGTGTTTCCATCTAAAGATTCTCTTGTTGGATCTCTTGCGTAAGACATGATTCTTATAACTCCAATACATAAATAAATGAACACTTCTTTAATCGCAGAATTGTATTTCTTTGTGTACTCGTACTTAAGATAATAAACTTGTAATGAAATTTATGATACGTTTAACTAAATTTTTTTTCTCTCTTTTCCATACTATGGATAACAATCTTCTATTTGGGTTTTTTCTTTATATAAAAGAGTTAATAATATACTAAAGTATGAACCCAAGTTACTACATTTATACGTCAAAAGTAACCATAAAAATTTAGGTAAAAAGGAAATAATAATTCAATACAATTATGAATATAATTGAAAATGTACTTCCTTTATACTTCTTGGCAAGAAAAAGTCATTCCCAATTGCTTGTACATCTATTTAGAGGCCCTCTTATGAGGCTTTACCTATTTTATGGTTATAACGTTTAACATACTTCTTGTGTAAATCTAATCTCAAACTGGTATAAAAGATTTTCATTTGATTCAGTGTAGGATCACAACTTTATCTAATATCATCTTTCCTACAAAAAATGAACCTATAAGAAAAAAGAATGTATTGAAAATAATATCATTTTGATAATTCTACGGATTTGTATTGATACAATGGAACAATTTTCCTTTTGTTGTTGCCCAGATTGGTTAAGAAGAAATGAGGTTTACTTGCCAAAGTGCTTATGCATATGCTAATACTTATTCTATGATTTTGAAGTTGTGCTATATTCATTTGCTTATATGGCTTATTAAGTCTATTGCATTTAAGTAACGGTTAGTTATGATTATGTAGATATGACACATAAAATATCAATAGGACTACTAAACTTAAATACTTAGTATGTTTGATAGAAAAATTAAAAAAATTATTTATAGCCTGAAATGTCAATAGGATTGCCAGAATTTAAATAATTTGTATGTTTTTTGAAAAATTAAAGAAAATTTTTATTTATACCCTAAAATATTAGCTTTGCATATACACACAAAAGAGTAAGGATAATTGAGTAAGGTGACCATAAATCAAAGACATAACAAATTTATAAAAACTTTGATTTGAAATTAAAGTATTGACATATTTCTTCCATCAACTTCAAATATATTGATAGTTAACGGTAATCATGTGCACAGCTAGGCTTCCTTAAGTTGAAGAAGCTATGTTCTCTTCCACCTCTCTACTTCTCTTTTGGGTGAGTTTAAAATGCTAGCCTAAGATTTTTTTTTTCTCTGATCCTCACTAACTTGCACTATTTAGCCTTTACCATCCATTCTCCTAAACATCCCTATTTGGATGAGTTTCTTATGGAATGAATGTAACATCCCGTTCCTAGATTGAGGGTTAGAACCCTAAATATGGTATATAAAAGATTAATGAGAGATTAGAAATGCATTTTCATGTTTATGCATAATATGTCATACACATACACATGAATAGTGAAAATTTTTGCACATAAAACTAGTCGTACATGCTTTCATGAATAATTATGAGTATATGTTGAACCTCAAATGTTTCATAGAAGTTAAAATTATTTGAAGGAGAAATTTTGCAAATGGTCAAGAGTAAAGAACAAATGAATGAAGATTCTTGAATCAGAAATGATAGACAAGAGTAAACTAATAAATGAGAAAGGTGGATATGACCATGTCTACTTTGGTGTTTCTGGTGGATAAGAAATTTTGAAATGAAAAGAATTAAGGTGAAAGTTAGAAGTAGAATGAAAGCTAAAAATGAAGTTGCATATGTGTAGTAAGTTGATGAAGGATATGTATATAGGTGTATGTTCTGTCATTGGTGTTCATGATTAATCATGGATTATAATTTCTTTACGGATGATATTGATTTGAGATGGAGTTGAGAATGAGGAGTAAATGAAGTAAAAAAAAGTGGTCTTAGTATGATTTGTATTAAGGAAAGAATGTGAAACAAAATGGGTGGTTGATCTGGAAAATGTTTATTGAGTGTGTTTCTATCTGTTAGCCATATCTTTTTCTCTAGTTATCTAAACGAGATAATTCTTAATTTGGATTAAACTAGAAACATATGGCTACATTTCTTATGAAGACATCAAATTTTAATTTTGTCGCTTAGAGTCTCAAAATTTGTCATGAAGTGAGAATTGAATGTAGCACATTGGGGGGATGAATGTAAAATTCATTTTCGAACTTTAGGAGAAATTTGGGATTGATCTAGATACATTTTGGCAAAGTTCCCTTCTTGAGAGTTGTAGACCTTTCTTTTAGCTTTTCAATGATTTATAGTATAAAATTTTGGACATCTGAGCTGAAAGTCAGGGTCCTTACAAGGGAAGATGTACAAGAGAGAAGTTAGATCTTCTGCCTTCTTGCTTCTTCTGTGATGATGTCATCTCCTTCTGTGTTTCCTTGCGATGACGTCATATTCTTCTGTGTTTTGTATCATCTGCCTTTTTATCTTCTGTGTTTTGCTATCGTTTGTGTTTTGCTGACGCGTTTTCTTCTGAGTTTTGCTGACGCGTCTTCTTCTGGGTTTTACTAACGCGTCTTCTTTTGTGTTTTGCTGACGCGTCTTCTTCTGTATTTTGTTGACGCATCTTCTTCTGTGTTTTGCTGACGTGTCTTCTTTTGTGTTTTGCCGATTCGCTTCTTCTGTCTTTTGCTCCTTCTGGGTTACTGTTCATAAACTTCTTCTGGGTTACTATTTATGAACTTCTTCTGTCTTTTGCTATCTTCTGTGTTTTGCCGATTCGCTTCTTCTGTTTTTTGCTCCTTCTAGGTTACGGTTCATAAACTTCTTATGGGTTACTGTTTATGAACTTCTTATGTCTTTTGCTATTTTATGTGTTTTGTTTCTTTTGTTTTTCCACATGGCCTATCTTCTGTTCCATTTTTGATCCTTCAAACGATAGAATCTGTTTTCAAATTCTTCATGAAATTTGTAGATCTTGAAGTCCTCTTTCAAAATCGTCCTAAGATAATCTAAATCCAACATCTCTAGTGAAAGTTATGCCATTTGTCCCAAGACAAGTTTGATATGATTGAGGACCAAAATCTTGTTTGATTCTTCCGGCTATAATTTTGTTATCCGACCTCCAAATGAAGTGATTCTTGAATCACTAGTTTTCTTAACCCATTTTTCTATCCCTCCATAGATTTTGAGAGCTTTTGGTATTGATGTGCAAAAGATGGTGTTGGGACCTGATTTCGGAACTGGAAAACAAAAAACGGAAACGAAAAACAAAGTGACGGAACGAATGAAACGAAAACAAAGCTGATAAAACGAATCAAAAGCAAAAGTGAATTCAAAAGAACGGAACATGTGAGTGGAAACGAAATCGATCAAAAGCATAAGCGAAAGGCGAACAAAACGGATGCGAAAAACGAATCGGAAAACAGAGCGAAACCAAAACGAAAGAATCCGAAGCGGAAACATAAGGCGAAAAACATATCGGAAATGAATCGAATACGAATCAAATCGGATCAACGGTGAATCGAATCAAAGCATACAAACGTTTCAATCGAACTGAATACAAATTTCTGACATCCGTGAACTCATACTTTAGAAAAACACGCATTAGAAACCTTAAGACTAATCTATCTAAAATAATCCAAATCGGTATAAATTTTTTTCTTCTTTTTCATCTTTTTCATTTTACTTAATCTCATACAAAGCAATACACTTCTTCAAATTGGAATTCATCAATTCAATTACCTCAATCAAAACTCAATTCATAAAATTCGTCTTATACAATTATACAAATCTCATAATTCAATCCAAACCCAAACCAATCATATTCATATACAATCACAATTCATATCCCATAATCAGACATAAATTTATATCTCACTTTCATACACAAGTCCAGAATTCGATTTCATTCCAAAATAAATACACTACAAACTTTAATGGCATTTTCAAGCCATATACA
>JAOTIZ010000006.1:18373934-18388240 GCA_027123425.1 Erythroxylum panamense | reverse complement strand
TTTAGGTTTTCACGTAGGGTTTTATCTCTGCATGGGAGGCTTCCTCATACCAATGGGCTGTGGATATGTGGATTAAGTCCGAATCAACCTATGAGGGGAGATTGATCGATCGGCCCGTGAGAATGGACTTGGGCCCGATTTATCCGACCCAACCAGGTACTAAACCTTTTCAATGGCTTTGATTGCTTAAGGTGGTTGAGAAGTCATTTTGTGATACATTTTGCCACTAATAGATGGACCTTAGGTGTTAGGTGAAATCATATAATCAATTTCTTGCTTAACTAAAACATTAAAAGAGTTCAACATATTTATCCAAAATAGATTACAAAAATCTAAATTTAATTAATGATTAGAACACTTACATCAGAATTAAAATCTAAAGAAATAACAAAAGTCGTACATATAAGAATTTCGTAATCTAACTTTCGGATGAAATCTTTTATATTCTCTACCAACTAAATCAATAATTACTAAATTAGCATACGAAATATTGAATGATAGATGAATTTGTGGTTTTGTACTTTAAAGAGGTAATTGAAAATTTGTCAATGTAGTAGTTTTCGATTGAGGTAGTGCTCCAAGGAGGACCAATTTCTACTACGTTGACAAAATTTCAATTACCTCTTTAAAGTACAAAAAATTAAACAAGCAAGTTTAAAAGCTTGATGTATCATTAAGAATAAAAAGTAAAAAGAAACTGTTAACTTGATCGATGATTACACGTAATGAAAATTAACTTTTAAGTTTCTGCATTATATAAGAATTTTTAAGATTATGTAACCGAACGTTGGTAAACTGAAGTGGGAATAGCAGCAGAGTGGAGAGACATTTGAAGAGCCCAGTACTAGGCCCAACTTCTGAGACCTGGAGGCCTGGAATCTGAATCTTGTACGCATCCCGGATTCCAGGAGTTTTAAACTGCTAATTTGACAGTATTGAAGAAGATCAACTTCTATCTTTCTACATTCGATTGAACTATTCATTTTCTCTACCTTAAACTAATCAAAGTAATCATTTTTATATGTCCGAGGCACACAAAGCCACCTGGAATTACTAATACTACTTGGTGTCTTCAAGAAAAACCTCGAACGCCACGATCTGTAATTGAGTTAAAATTTTTCAACGCGACGATGCCAAGGGCAAAAAGGGAAACAGAATGAGCTTTTAGTGAGATACACGTTTAAAAGCAAAAATCAGCTAATGTAGGCCTAGTTTGGTATGGCTGGTAGTAGTACTGGAAGTAGCTACCTACTACCCACGAAATAGTAGTAGTAGATCGTGTGCTTTTATGTTACCCCACCAAGAACTTGTTGCCCAAGTCGACAATAATAGCATCTACTTATCGATCTTGAGGCAAACGTTGGGTCCTTGTCTTCGTCAGACACGAGGCATCGGTTGCTTATGCTTCTAAGTTCTAACCCTACACTTCCTCTGATTTTGACCGTATCAAATTTTTAATATGATTATTTATAAGAATTAGATTTGGATCAATTATTATTTAAATAACTAAAATTAATTATTTGGATAGTTAATTCTTACCACTTATAAACTCTTTAATATATTCATGTTTAGTCAATAAGGAATGTTCTAACACTCCCCCTCAAATACAACTGAAACTGAATTGAATCAGAGCGGGCTGGACTGCTGGGACTGAACATCCAAACAGATAACCAAAAAATTAATAATTTCGACTAAACTTACTCAGATATCATATTGAATTTTTAATATGGGCAAAGTATAAAGTTCACTTATAAAAATTAGACTTGGGTCAACTATTGTCCAAATAACTAGAACTAATTATTTAAATAGTTAACCCTTATCATTTATAAATCTTTTAACATATTCATGTTTAGTTAATATGAAATATTCTAACAAGCTGCAAATACAAAACCTGATGTTAATGTCTTAATACACTTTAATGCTCTAGCTCAAAGCCAATAGCAAGAGGCAAATTTGATGACCTTGAGTTAAGGTCAATGATCGATCGTGGCGTGTCTTCAGCTGAATATGAAACGAAACGAAAGGAATAGACTAAATCATCCTATTAGTCTGATTTATCGGCTTTAGTAGGAAAACTTATACATCCGAAGTGAATTAGTATGTTGTATCGAACATCCGCTACAAAAGCCTTGATAAGCAAGAAAAATAATTTGTATTTATTTTCCAGTTATCTAGGATTAGGTGAGACTTAGAATCATCCTCATTGACGACTGCCAAGAGTCATATCAAATGGTGAAACAAGCTTAATTGAATTGCAGCACCAACCACTTTTATATTTTGATTTTGACCATTCAACTTCTTGAAATCATCAAGTAAGAAATTTCGAGGGCATTGCATAGCTAAAAAGACAAAAGAGGAAAAAAAAAAAAAAGAGGAGGAAATGAGGTAGGTGGAAGTAATTAACTACCACTTGATCGTCATAATATTTATTATATATGTGTATATAAATCAAAAGAAAAGGCCCCAGTATAGTTGGATCAAGTTGAACACCGATGGGACTAACAATAACACTCAGTTCACAGCTTTTACTGGAGGATTTCTTCGTGACAGTGCCGGTATTTGGCTTGATGGTTTCTCTCAGTTTATAGGATGGTGCTCCCCACAGGCAGCGGAGCTCTGGGCAGTGTACACAGGCCTCACCGTGACGTGGCGATTGGGTTTTCGACATATTGAGTTGGAGATGGATTCGATGAGTGTGCATCAGCTCCTTTCTTCTGTGTCGTCCCGCTCACAGTCCGACAACCCTCTCCTCATGGGTATCCTCGAGCTTCTCAACAGAAACTGGACTGTTGTTTATCGGTATGTGTACCGAGAGAGCAACAGATGCGCAGATTGACTCGCTACCCGGGCCTGTCCTGGCGATATTAGGATCACTTATTTTGATGTTCAACCATTAAGGTGCCAGAATCTTCTTTTAGAAGATCAGTCGGGGCGCAATTTCTCCCGTCTGATTAATATTTGATGTACTTTTCCTATTCATTAAAAAAAAAAAGAAACCAATTAGCAGAGATTCCTAGATACTCACTTCAACATTCCATCTACCCACTCATGAATGAATTGCATCCTACCTACTACCTTCTAGTCCATTTTCACCCTCAAGCTAACAACCCTCTACCATCCATTGTTTGCCACACTAAGGATCTTCCTCTCCATGCTCAATTTGCGCTGTCTCTTATCAGAATTCAGAATCCTAGTTATCTCAACTCACTTATAAAAACCTAAAAGACAAATTAATGGGTCAACTAAAGTCAAAGAAGCTCACACGGGCCTTGAATTCAGTTCTTTAACTCCTCTTAGGATTTAGTCTTTGCATTAGCAAAAAGTGTAAGAACAAGAAAAGCTTAAACCAAGACGGTAAGTCATCTTCAAGTATCAACTAAATCCCAAAACGGGACCAAGACAGAAGAAAGCACGTTCACCAACTTTGTTATGGCCAGGGTTAGGAATCATGAAGAGTTAGTTGAGAATCGTAACCTGATGATGGGGGGAAGCAGCAGTGCGGGTCGTTCGCCAATCTCCGGCAAAAATGAACCCCGTCTTCCCATCGTTGTTAATAGCACCAAAAGTTAAAAAATATACATGTTCACTTTAAATTTAAAATAGTATTTGAAATGTATGCTGCATTTTGCACTTTTAGACCCTACCTGAGACCGACCCCTCCCTCCCAGTTACAAATTGCATTTAACATGGGGGCGGCCGGCCCTTTGAAACCTTGAAAGAGTACCGAATAAGATATTATGAAATGGCCAAAAGCGTTTACATGTCGAAACCAAAGCTCCATTTAGTTGTTAAATTTTGGAGTTACCAAAAGCCGCCATTGTTCATTATCCGTATTTTTTTTTTTTGGTTGCTCACGAAGTGTCTTAGAAGGATTTTAACTATAGAAAAATATCTTTAAGTCATTTACACTCAAATTAATCCTCGTTCGAATCGGGTAGGTCCTTTCGAGAGAAAAAATTCTGACCTTAAATTTTAAACAGCTGCATACATGAGGATAGTTTGAACCTGTGACCTCACTTAAGCTAAGAGAATCTCTTACCCGTGACCTCATTATTGACGAGACCATTGTATTATCTCAACTGATCTCCGACCCTTCGTCATAATTGACTATGGGATCAAGACAGCTACGCTAAAAACAATATACGTACACCTCCCTTACAACTCATTCTTGCCAACGGACTCCCTGTCTGTCCCCGGTCTCTTTCTATAAACACAAAAGGACTTGTGTGATTGTGTCAGTAACCGCCTTTGAAAAGCCGCGTTTAATTTTTTTTTTTTTTTAATGAAAAGGATATGGACACAAAGTATCCACGACTAATGCGTTAGTGAGGCAATCGAATACTGAATATATGTACTGATTATGTGTAATAACAAGACCTATGAGAGCAATTTGGCAAAACACATTTCAGCTTTCAGCTTCATAGATGTGACAGTCAGTAACACACACATACATAGTGCTGATACCAACTCTTGTACAAATAATTTGACGTGAATAGTTGCTTTCGTTTTTTCACAAGTTCTAACCATCTAACTTAGTAAATATGCTAGCGAGATAAGTTTTTTCCCTACATATGCAATTCACTTTAATAAAATTAAAAATAGACTTAATTGTGCATGTTGCCTAAAGATTAATAATATTGTTGTCAAGTAAAATTAATATGATTTGAATAAAATTAACGAATCTAGTTGAAACAAATTTCTTGTTTAAAAAATAGTAATTATTATAAAAATATTTAGTAATTCTCAAAAATTTTAATGCTCCTATCGAATTGATTTTTTTGTAATTTAAAAACATTAAAATAAAGCATTCTTCAAGTTAAAATTTCTATAATAATTCAAATCAAATATAAGGTCTTACTCGGTACAAAACTCTTTTTGGTAAAGATGTATAACAGTAAGTAATTCAATCAAATGGAGTCAAATTAGCTTAATTAATATTAATAACATTGTGAGATTAAAATTTCAAATAAGTTAGAGGATTAAAAATACTAGAAAAACATAACACATCTTCTTGAATTTTTAATCTTATCTTGTCCTTTGATGTTACCATATAAGATCTTCTGTAAAGCCTATAGAAATCATTAGTCGAATGTCCCCGTTCTGGAAATTCCAACACAATTTTCATTGATTTATGTTGTGGAATGAGGTTTTTCACGAATTGACTATATCTGTCTAATATGATAAAGAGATTATTGGTTTATACCTTGCCAACCGATTGGTTATTATTTTAATGATAAAATAATTTAAAGACAATCTTTACTTTATATTCTTATGCATATGAATGAATATAATAAATTCGATAGGAAAAATATACATTACAAGTGAATTTATGATAAGATAATAATTATGAGATTCATATTGCATTTATGTATTATCCCTAAATTATTATATTAAAATTGGACTTTAATAGAGCATAAAAGATTAGCACACATTATGTTTTTTCTTATAAAGAAAATAGTTGATCTCATTGACTAAAGTAACAAAGATACTTAAACAAATGTGTGAGTTCTTATTAAAGAACAAATTTACTAAACTAACCCTATATGAGAATTCTATTTGAAACATTACTTATATGTCTATAGAAATTCACATTATAATGACTGTATAAGTAAACCTTTTATTTGAGATCTCCAAAGTTATCTTGTATAGGGATTGATATATTTTGATACTATTTATAACATGTTTAATCAATAATAGCTTAGTCGGTAGTCATTGGATATGACATTAACTATATAGAGCTAGCTAAATGATCAATACAGGATATCACCTTAAAGTAATTGGAGAGAATGTTTCATTACTCTTGATTAATATTGATTCAAACAATATTAAAAATTGTTGATCAAAGTGAAATGATACTTTAAAAATAGTTTTTAAGTATCATTAATTGACAATTATTAATAGTAAAGAACTAACATAATTGAATTCAATTAGAGTGTTCTATCTCTAATAGGAACATTATATGATGAAAACATTTAATTATACAAAAATCATATATAAAAAACTTAGTCAAAACTACTTTGATATTCTTAAATATTTGGAAGGTCATGATGTATTGTTAGATGTCAATCTTGATCTATGGATATAAATTGTTTAATTAAATAATTAAAGATAAATTAAAGGAGTTTAATTTATCTAATTAGTTTAATTTATCTAATTCTAAATATAATTTACGATTATAATCTATATCTATTGCCGACATATTTCGAAACCTAATGGGTTACACACAAGGAATGGGTTAAAGAGAGAAAACATGTTTTTAATCATGTTAGACTTTGTCCTATAATTTGATAAACTTTAGATATTTAATAAATAAGGACTAACATGAAATATTCGATCTCATTTGTACATAAATGGTATTTCATTAGAATCAATTATAATTCTAATTAAAGTTTAATCGAAATTAGAATTTAATTTCAATTAAATTACTAAAATATCTCAAACGTATTATAGAAAGGCTTTAGCTCTAAGGAAGCTTGCACTCTTTTCTTAATCCTCTTCGCAACAATTATAGACTTCTCTCAATATATTATATGAATACTATCAAAAGTTGGATATTATGTGACTACGTTGATTGAAATGAGATGATTTCAGAATCAATTCGAGAGATACGACCAAAAAAGGATCAAATTTTAGAAAAGTTATGAACTAATATCCATGATTTTATTATGATTTATGCATTAATCAGTTTATAGAATTTAAAGTGATATTAGCTAGGGATGACAATGAGCCGGGACAAGCCAGGATCAGGTCATAAAGGTTGGGCTTGGGCTGACCTGAATTTTTTATGTTTATGTTTATTTTTATTTTAATAGAAATTTATTTAATTAAAAATTGAATATGAGAAATTCAATTAATTAAAGTTAGGAATTTCAATTGATTAATAAAAATTGAGATTTTATAATGAAGAAATACATAAAAATGTACATATATTGATAAAATGAGTAAGATAAAACCAAATTCATTAATAAAGGAGGATAGGATTATAGAAATGAAATAAAAAAATTATAATTAAAGTGATAAATTCAATTAACCGAAGTTGTGAATTTCAATTGATTAATAAAAATTGAGATTCTATAGTCAATGAATATATAAAACATACATATATTGACAAAATGAATAAGATAAAATCAAATTCATTAATTAAGGATGATAGAATTAGCATAAATGAAAGAAAAATTAAAGTTAAAGTGATAAATTCAATTAATTCAAGTTACGAATTTTAATTGATTAACAAAATTAAGATTTTATAATTAATGAATATATAAACGTACATATATTGACAAAATGAATGAGATGAAACCAAATTCAATAATGAAGGGGGATAACATTATAGGAAATTAAAGAAAAACTTAAAGTGATTAATTCAATTAATTAAAGTTGTGAACTTTAATTGATTAATAAACATTGAGATTTTATAATGAATGAATATATAAAATGTACATATATTGATAAAATGAATAAGATGAAAGTTTATTCATTATGAAGGAGGATAGGATTATAAAAATTAAAAATATATATAATTAAAGTAATCAAGTCAATTAATTGATGATAAGAACAAAGCTCATTAATTGAGGACATAATTTACAAAAATGATTATCCAAATTTCAAAATGATACAATTAACAAAAATTCAAGATAAAATCATAAAATAATGATCTAGATTGCGAGCTTGGGAATACGAGAGACTAAAAGTGGAAGCTGGAGAGAGTGGAGACCAAAGAGAGTAGTTAATCATTGTAGTTAGAATCATCAATAGTTTGCATAGCTTCTTCTATACATAGAAACATTATATTTAGTTTCATAATATTAAAATAAAGGAATATTAAGCACATAGTAATAATTAATAAATAATTAAATGTACCTTCATCTTCTAATATTTTATCAAAATAATGTCCATTTGATTTATAAGCTTAAGTATGAATATGACTAGTTACCTCCGTATCAATACCTGTGACTGTATTAATATGCAAATTAGAAAAACAATATAAGGCAAGATAATATAAAAATATACAAAAAATGATTTATCATAAAGAAAGGAGTTTATCCTTAATATTTTTATCATCTAACCAACTTCAGGCAAACATAAGGGCTTCCACAATACTATGATGCTGTTGAGCACGATGAGGACTAATAATCGACCACCATTGCTAAAAATAGGCTCTAAAGTAACAGTAGATGATGGAATTACTAATGGGTCTCAAGTACTTACTTCTATGATTAGAAAATTATTTCATAATTCTTTCACCATAATAATACATCGAATTACACACTTTCAACTTCAACCACACAATCTTCTATCAAATATTTATCTAACTCCATCATATTGTACGAAATCCTAGCCCTTTTTTCATGAATTTTATAAGTGAAAGTAATAAACTGCTCTTAAAAGATGAGCTCGAACTTGAAACTAAAGTCGGAGCTAAACAGTTTGAACTACTGCGATCTCGATCTTGAATTTTGTCCATTCTGAGTTGATAATTATTAAACAAATCATACCGAAATTGATTAATGAAATCTATATGCTTTTGAGCCTAATCACCATACAATATGTTATATATAACATTGTATATACAATACATTATATATAAAATTGACAAAAGGGTATGATTCTTCGAGTGAATTAGCTATAGTTTTGTTGTCCAGACTACCTCTTTTAGTCAAGGTGCGACCAACAATCATATTGAAAGGCCTTTTTGCTCAAACTATGGATAGCCTGGGCATGAGGTTAGTACTTGTTTCAGGTTTATTGGCTACCCAAATTGGTGGAATAGTGGACATAGGAATGACAAAGGACATGGGAAAGGGAGAGGAGGTGCCACTATTTCCATTGTTAGCCCTAGCAAGGGGACTATTGATCTCATTAATGATAATCAATCTGTCACAGCTTCCTCCTCTACTAATAAGAATAGTCCACTTGTTATATTGACCTCTCACAACTGTATTGCCTTTACTCATGCTTTGACCTATGATCAATAGGCTATGGTTTTGAACATATTTAAATCTCTTAATACTAAAACCTTCTTATCGAAAAAACTCTTGAGTTAAGTTATTACCTTTTTTCTCAATGGATATTAGATTTTAGCAGTTCTCATCATATGACTGGTGATAAACAATTGCTTATAGATTTCTGCGAAACCTTTTCATCTCCTATTATGTTGTCAAATGGGACACATACTAATATTGTTCAAGAAGGGACAATATTTTTTGGTGATAATATAAAAACTTGGAATATTTTATATATTCCTCATTTGAATTGCAATATGATATATTTTTCTTAATTAATCAAAATTTTGAATTGTATAGTCACATTAACTAACAAATTGCGCGTGATATAGGATTGTACTTTGAGGATGTTGATTGGTGCAATGAAGAGAGGAATTAGATCTATTGGTTTCCCTCTATGGCACCAACAAGTAGGATCTGTCATACAACTGAAATTAATTATTATCAAGAATGGCATTAACATCTCAGGCATCCTTCTCGTCAGCTAGTTTCTCTTCTTCCCAATGTTGGTAGTATTGATTGTTTTAGGAATAAAGATGAACCTTATGATAGTTGTTTTAAAGCAAAACAAGCATAAGAATAATTTCCTCTCAGTTCTAGTAAAGTTGTTGATTTATTTGAGTTGATTCATTGTGACATGTGGAGACCTTATATCATTCCATCTTCATGAGGTGCTTTTTATTTTTTCACTATAGTGGATGATTGTTTTGGAGGAGCATGGGTGCACTTGATGGTTGATAAATTGGAGGTTATAAAAGTTGTCAAGAATTTATGTTCAATGACTCATACTTAATTTCATAAGAAGGTGAAATGTGTTCGTAGTGACAATGAGAACGAATTAACCTTTTTAGAGAAATATTTTGCACAATATGATATTTTATTTGAAATTTCTTATGTTGGTACCCCTAAAAAAAAGGGAGGGGAGAGCATAAACATCATCATCATCTTAATCTAACCCAAGCACTTTGTTTTCAAGCCCATTTGTCCTTGAAATTTGGGGGGATGTATTATTATAGCAAATTATCTTATCAATTGCACACCATCCTCACTTCACAAAGGAAAAACACCTATGAGATTCGTTTGGTAATCCACCCTCTTACAGTTATTTTAAAACTTTTGGGTGTCTTTGTTTTGCATCTAAAATTTCTTGTGACGGGAATACTTTTAGTGCTCGTAGTCACAAGCATATCTTTATTAGATACCCTTATGGTAAGAAGGGATAGAGACTATATGACTTGAGACCAGATATTTATTTAGTTATTGAGATGTCATTTTCTATGAAGATTATTTTCCTTATGGCTAAGCTGCTTTTACACATTCATCTCCTACTTTAACGTTCAATAACATCTTATTGCTTATGATTCTGATTTTTTTGGCCTTAAACCACCATCATCTATAAGCTCCACCCAACCTACCTCACCTTCTCCCACTTTGACTCAACCATTAAGTGCTTCTAAAGTGAGGGGTGTGATGTGCTTTAGCCTTCCAGTGACAGTAATGTGCCTTTGACAGCTTTACAACTTTCCAAGTAAGGGGAGTGATACTGCTGAGATGGGTTTAGGTGTAAATTAGGTTGATTCTCCTCTTTATGGGATGGATGGTTCCCTTTTGCCTTTTGGTAAGGCTAATTATGTGACTTATAATGATAATGGCATAAGGCGTAGTTAAAGAGAGCAATAACAATTTGTACGTTTGTGGGATTATGTTTGTCTTACAGCTCGTTGTTTAGATCCTTCCTTTATGTCATCTATCTAATCTTCCTCGTCAAGTATGCCCTATCCTATATTGAATTATGTCACTTGTAATAATTTTTCTATTCTCTATGCTCATGTTTTGGTCGTAGTCACTGTAAGACATAAGCCAATGCATTTTTTTAGGAATTTCATGACCCTAATTAGCATGAGGCCATGTATAAGGAAATTAAGGCCCTTGAAGTAATGGTACTTAGATCATTAAGGACTTGCCACCTAGAAAGAAAGCTATTCGGTGTAAGTGGGTGTACAAGATCAAATACGACTGTAACAGTACTATTGAGCATTATGAAGCTTGTCTCATTATTCTCGGTAACAATCAAATTAAAGGTATAGATTTTTCCAAGAGCTTTGCTCCAATTACGAAAATAACATAAGTTCTTGTTTTTTTTACTATTGCTATAATTCATGATTGGGAGCTTTATCAAATGGATGTTTATAATGTTTTTTTGTATAGTGATCTTGATGAGAAAGTGTATATGACTCTTCCTCCTAGTTTCTCTAGTTCCTTTCCTGGGAAGGCATGTTGAAAGCGCAAATCTCTTTATAGACTTCTTTAGGCTCTCTATAACTGGTTTGCTAAGCCTACCTCTACCCTCAAATCTTTTGGTTTTGTTTAATCTTATATTGGTTACTCCTTGTTCTCTTTTTGAACATAATGGAATTTTTATACGTGTTCTTATGTCCATTGATGATTTGATAATTGTGGGAAACAATTCTGAGGCCATTGCTCACTTCAAAGCTTACTTGAGCACTAGCTTTCACATGAAACATTGAGAGGTCTTAAAATATTTTCTTGATATTGAAATAGCTCGAGGTTTAAAAGGCTTGTTTCTTTCCCAATATAAGTATACATTGGACATCCTTTTTGAAGCTAGATCACCAAGCCTTGTGATTTGCCTATTGAGTAGAATCATTAGTTGGTGTTTGCTACAAGGCCTAATTTTGCTTATCTAGATCAATATAAGAGGCTTGTTGGTCATTTGATTTATCTTACTATGACTCACCTGGAGTTGTGTTATATTGTCCATACTCTTACTCAGTTTATAAAATTCCTTAAAGAAGCTCATTGGAATGTTGCTCTTTGTGCTTTACATTACTTAAAAGGTCATCTTGGGTAAGGCCTTCTTCTTTGTCGGGACAGTGATTTACATCTTAATACCTATTGTGAATCTCTGTTGACCTAACGCTCTTTTACTAATTACTTGGGTTTCTCCTATTTTCTAGATGACTAAAAAGTAGCCAACAATCTCTCGTCCTTCTGCTGAAGTTGTTTCTCCTCTTTTCTAGATGACTAACAAGTAGCCAACGATCTCTCATTCTTATGTTGAACTCAAATATTGTTCAATAAATACTACTATCGAAGAGCTCACATGACTTAAGTCTTTGCTTAAGTCACTAGGTGTTCGTCATTTGAGGCCTATATGATTGTTTTTGAACAGTCAAACGGCTTTATAAATTGCTACAAACCTTTTTCTTTTCATGAACGTAATAAGCATATTGAGGTTGATTGTCATTATGTAGGAGATTAGATTTAAACTGGCAACATTGCAACCTAATAATAAATCTTTTAATTTTCATACTTTGAAAAAAGTATTCATTCCTATCGAAATTATTACTTCAAGCATCATTTTATAATTCATCTCCAATTTATGCTTATCTCAAGAATAAAAATTATCTAAAATTTCCTTTTTGAAAAAATATTCATTAGGTTCTCAAACATTTAATTAATTGAAATATTTTACAAAGTTGACGTGATATATTTTAGCAATAGCTAGAAAATTTCTAGTTATTCTTAATATTCTATTATAAACATGTACGCTTTTTAAAATAAAAATATGTACTTTAGGTGAAATTGTTGACTTTATAATTTATTTGATAAATACATTATTTATGTTCATATATTTCTTTTAATGATAAATATTGTGCCATAGAGATTAAATGCGATTATAATTATCATATTTAAATTACATTTAAGCATTATTCATAAATTATTCCTAGTTATACTTCCATTAAAATAAGATATTAATGAAATAATAAAACTAAGTACATAGTTTACTCAACGAACCTAATGCTGAGAACCATGAATATAACCTTTTTTACGCCTATAGTCTTTATTATAATGATTCTATAATTAGTCCAGATATTTGAAGTTATCAAAATATCTCATATCAAAATTATTATGTTTGACTTTATTTATGATTTGCTCTATCCCAAATAATTCAATTGTAGTATTTGAATATGATATGAATTGTAAGGTGATACATGAATAAGTTAATACAAATTGTCACCTTAAAATAATTAGGGATAATATTTTGCTATTTTGATGAGTAATGATTTGAAAATTCTCTTACTAGAATAAATTGAAAATTGAAAAGATTGTTTTTAATTATCAAATATAAAGCAGCTACTAACTTTTAAATATTTAATATAGAGTAGATAATATTTGATGAATAAACAATTAACTATATATCATAATCATATATTAAGTCAATTCAATTTGACATTGCGGTTATGATACACTAGTAGACTATAATTATAATTAAAAATTATTTAATTAAAAATAAATTAATTGTCTGTATTGAACTAACCTCGTGGCCTGAAAACAAGTAATCGAACCTAATAATTGAGTGCATAGGGCATTGTTTAGAAAAAGGAAAAGGAAAGTATCCATTTTTGTTTAATGTTTGCCGAAGAACTTACGTTGGAAAGGATTGGGGCGGAATGACTTTTCTTCGCCTACCAATTATTGTACTTCCTGCAATTATTTTCTAGTTTAATTGCCCAATAAACGAATAAGAATAAGCAAAGGAGCGTGTAAAATAGGAGTGTATAAGTCAACAATAATGTAAATAAATGGTTAATAAACAAATGGAGGTAGCCCTCTGCTCACACTCCTTTAGGATATTCTCATTTTTCAATCTATTTTGGACGATGATGCAAGTACTTTTTTCTTTCTTTTCTAACGAAATTTGGTATATATAAGAAGTGGCATCTGTAGAACAACTTTTAAGAATATAATCACAGCTTAAAACGAAAGAATGGTTAAAAAGGGGCCAAATAGCATGGAATAAAAAGATCTTCTTAGTCGAAATTAAAGAAGAGAGAGCCGAGCAAGGAAAGGTTGGAAAGTGATCGCGCTTTGGTGGCCTCGTGAAGTCGTTGAGAGCATATGCCAGTTTCTCAAATTTAATAACAGGATCGAACCTGCTGACTTGATACATAATTGGTTATTCTTGTGAATGTGGGCCAATTTTACTAATATACATTCTCAAGACCACCGGAATCAATTGTTTGAGATGATATAACAAAGAAAAGAAGAGATAAATAATGAAGAACATGATTATATAATTTAATATGTATTTTTACTATTACAATTTAGGGGCTGTTTGTTTCTGTTTTTTTCCTCCGTTTTTTGTTGTCGTTTTTGTAAAAAGAAAAACAGGTAAGTAAAACGTGTTTGGCTTACTCTGTTACGATTTTTTGTTTCTGAAAATAAAAAAACCACAACAGTTTTACAGAAACCAAAAAACATCGTTTCTCTGAATTTTGA
>JAOTIZ010000006.1:18356781-18373834 GCA_027123425.1 Erythroxylum panamense | reverse complement strand
ATTAATAATAATAATAAGATAATTAATTTGGTATAATAAAAATAATAATATTAATAGTATTAAAAATAGTAAGTAGAAAATTTATAAAATTAATTAATAATAATTAATAATATTATTATTATCATTAACAATAAATAATAATAATAATATAATAATAATAACAACAACAATAAAAATAATAATAAGTTTATTAGAAATCTCATCCAAATAGGTTTTTATTTTCAGTTTTTATGTTACAAATCTCAACCAAAAAGGTTTTCATTTTTTTAAGTAAAAAAACAGAAACCAAAAACAGAAACAGAAACAGAAACTAAAAACAACAACAGAAAAACAGAAGTGGAACCAAACGGGCCCTTAGCTGACAAATTTACATAAATGAAGGTATATCATGAAGAAAAATAAATACGAAATCACAGATTAATTTCATAATTAATCAATACAATTGATTAACCCTAAGATTGCAACATGCTATATTTAATAATTGAATGGATAAATATATGAAAATTGAAGAACAATTGAATCCATTGTTATTTTCTGTGCAGCGAAGTGACAGAGACGCAGAGAATTGACTACTGCTATTCCAAACCCTAATTAGCAAAAAACCTGTATGGTTCTCAATGAGGCGACTGTATTTAAGGTTAGCTAGCAACAGGGTCTCCTGTGTACTGTAATACATAAGTCAAGCCTACCCATCATAACAAGCCCATGAACACAGGCCCAATATTACATTTGAGAGATAATTACCAAGCCCAATTATCTTGACATATAATTAATTGAGGTTTGCATAAAATTATGTTTATTATGCTAGTCCACAAAATTAATGATAAAATTCTATCATTATCCCACATGAATAGCATAACCAACATCAGTGAACAACAGAAACAAATCCCCATATTAATAAAACAATATGTGGCTACAATAGGATATCAAAGTAGAGCCAACAATCTTTCAATCATAAGTTCAAAATGAGGTTACAAGTACCCCAACACTATAGAAATCAGACCTGATAGGAGTGTTAATAACATATATGCAAGATACTCATACCTTGATAACCTAAACAGAATGTGTCATAAGAAAATGCACACAAAATAGTGATCCGTTTGTGCAATTCCAAACAAAATGGCCCAAGCATCCATCTAAGATGTCAACTAAGATTTAACAAAATATCTCAGAACAACAAAATGAGACTGAATACAAAATGTCTCCAACAAAATGCCATATATATACAAACATTTAAACGTATTTGCAAAAGGGATAGGGTTTCTTTCTGTTTCATCATACCGACCATAATCCTCACCACCTCTATCAGATCTTACACATTTGATTTGCTTCCCAAGTTGCAATTCAATAACATTTTACAGTGACTTAAAAGCATTCAATGATTCAGATTTCTCATGCAACAATTCAATCCAACCATACCAAGAAAAATTATCAATAAAGGTGATGAAGTACCTATAGCCTCCCATGGCAATAGGAGTGATGGGTCTATAGATGTCTGTGTGAATTATTTGTAATAGTTTCTCCTTCATAGTCATTTCCTCCTTTCTTACTTTAGTTGTAAACTTCCCTTTTATGCAATCAACACAAGTGTCAAAATTAGAGAAGTCCAGATCATGTAAAATAGTTTCTTTAATCAACCTCTCCATTCTCTCCTTAGAGATATGTCCTAATCGTTTATGTCACAACATAGAAGATTTTTTAGCAACTCTCCCATGTTTCTTTCCAACAACAGCATTAACATCATCATGTGGTCAGTCAAAATGAGAAGAATTAGCAATTAGCATAAATAATCCATCACGCATAATTATAGAACCAACAACAAAAGAATTATAGTACAAAACAACACCATTATTAATTATATGAAAAATGTATCCACAACTGTATAAAACAGAAACTGAAATCAAATTCCTTCTCATAGAAGGAATATAAAGGGTATCTTTCAAAAGCAAATCACGTCCACTACTCAACTTCAAGGAAACTACTCTTATGTGCTCAATATTAACATTAAATCCATCTCCTAGTTGCACTGTCAACTCTCCTTTATTTGGTTTCCGCCTGCTTTTGAACTCCTATAATGAGTTCGTTACATGAATAGTTACACTAGTGTCTAACCTCCAAAATTAGGAGGAACATCAATCAGATTTGATTCAAAACAAATAAAGATTTGAGATATAACTTTCTTCTTTTCCAACCAGTTCTTAAATTTCACACAGTCACGCTGCCTATGCCCATATTAATGACAAAAGTTGCAGCTTTCATTAAAAACAGGCTTGGGCTTAGCACCAGAACTCTCACTAAGCCTATAAAGTAATGTAGGTTTATCATTCTCATTCTTCTTAAATTAAGGCTTAACCTATTTATTTCTATAAAAATTTCTTTTTGTCACCACTCTTATGAGAAGTGTGATGAATACTATAGGACTTTCCCTTCTTTATAGTATGCTCCTCTTGAATAAGAATAGAAATCAATTCATCAATGCTCCATTCATCTTTCTGAGCATGGTAAGTAGTCCTGAGAATATCAAACTCAGATGGAAGAGATTTAAACACCTGCTAGATCAGAAAATCCTCTCCTAGCACAACTTTCACGACCTTCAACTTGTTATACCAATTCACAAGCCTCATAACAAGCTCACGAATACCACCCATACAATCATACTTAGTTTTAGACGGTAAAGACAAGTAATTAGACTTTTCAATCTTACCAAACTTCTGAAAAGTTTCACCAATAGCCTTAAGATAATTTTTTGCCTTATCAGTTTCTGTGGTACTCTCTTTAATAGTCTTCTCCATTGTGTACTTGATGGTCATCAAACAGACCTTATTAGAATGAACTCACTTATCATATTTAGCTTTATCTGTAGCGGAAGTCTCAGTAGTGGGTTGTGCAGGCTCATCCTCAAAGAGAGCAACATCAACATTAGAAATTGCCAAAATAAGATTCAAGGATTTAAGCCAGTTCTCATAATTGGTCCCATTCAACTTAATCAAAGAATTCAAAGTTAAAAATTGATACAATGCAAGAAGATTTAGCAAATGTATCAAGAACTAGCAAAATTGGGCAAACAATACAGCTAGGTTCTCATGCAATTGCAATTCTACCTAAGAGTCCCGAATTATAAAACAGATCACCCAGAACATTAAATTATGCCCTAAAGCTAATATCGATAGGATATTGAAAACTTAAAGATATAATTCAATGAATAACAAAACATTATAAATCACTTAGATAAAGACAAACCGATAGGATAAGTGCATCATCAACATAGTATCTAATGTATGCCTAATAACAACATAACAATAGCATTTTGTAATAATTGGTTTCATGATAGACGAGCTGACAATTACACAAAGTGAATGACAATAGTCCAATAACATTCCTAAGATTGCCCTCATAGGTTTCAGTTAGCACCATACTTATAAAATTAACTATAGTAATCATATAATATAACATTATATGCATAAACTACATTTAAAATTAATTTTGGTGCGTAACTATATAATGTGAGCACACAAGACCCCACAAGCCCATATAATACCATAAACAAGTACGAAAATTTTAAAGAAAAAATTTAGAGAATATATTATATTTTTATTAATTTTAAAATTAGGGAAAATAAAAATAAAAATAATATTATTCAACAAATTCTACAAAAAAAACATAAAATAAAATTGGACAAATGGAGCAAACACACAAAATTTAGTACAAAACGGCAAGCGAAGTAGGCCACATGCGCCTGTAAGTTTGTCATTACCCTATCCAACTTATTTGGAATGAACTACCTATTTTGTTAAGCAAAGAAGTGCCCTTCCATCTTAATGTCAGTAACTCAAATACTTATCCTTTAAATGTTTGTTAGTAAGCAGGTTATAATTTTTTTGGTAACTTTTTGGAGTGATTGTGATTCGTATAAGTGTCTAATTCCAATGAGAATTCACTAACCACATTAGTTATACTTCATATTTTCCTAATAAGATACATAAAATACATTTGAATATTCTTCAATAGCTGCCAAATCTTAATAATCCATTGAGTTACATACTAAAAATATAATTTTGAACAATAAATAAAGTAAGAAAATATTCAATATCTTTATATAAATAAATTGTAATTTTGAAAATTTAACTATAATTCGATATAACATTTTAGTGATAAGGCAAAACTATCCATACTTGTAGAAACAATGTAAAGCTGCATATGTAGGAGTAGGAGAGGGCATATGAAATATGAGAGATGTTATTATTTTATTAATTAAGGGTGAAATAAAAAAAAGAAAAAGAAGTGCATTGACAAAGGTGCTTAGTGCCGTTGCAATTAGTAGAAACAAACAGAATACAAACAAGGGGAGCTGCTTGTTTCAACCTTTTATTTCTATGTGCCAGAACGAACATCTGACTTTACATGCTTCCATTTCCAATGTGGCATCGCATAAGAGAATTAATTGCCTTTGCCGCAGCAAATATAAAGAAAAACAATAGCTTAACCTTTTCTTTTTGTGGAAAGGCCTTTTGGCGTTCAGTTATTGCCGCTTGTACGGTTTGCCGCGTACGGGTACGGGATCTTCGCACTAAGCAAAACAAAAACTTATCGTATTTATGAGTGAAGATTTTAAGAGATCAAGATTCATTTTAATTTTATGGATAAGATAATAAGAGGTTAGAATTCTGCTTAGATTAAGACTGAAATATATACCTATCAAATTATCTTTACGATGCTTTTGTACTTATCTTAAACAAGGGGAGTGTTGTGTTGTGTTGATAAAGCGAGCGGCGACGGGAGTTTACAAAAGCAAAGCCGAGCACCTGAGGAAGCAAAGGCCTATCCTTGTGGGTTGGTTGGTGTTGGACTAGGACCCACCCATGAGCGGCTGTCTCGTGCCGCATAACGCAACTCCACACGTGGCAATCTTCCTTCTCCGGTTAAAAAATTTCAACCATCGTCTGTCTTTCCTATTTTCTTATTCCTTTTCTCTATAAATTGAGCTCTCTCCTTACCTAGAGAACTACCCCTGCTCCTACTCTCTCTCTCTCTCTCTCGCCGCCTCCCCCCTCTCCCTCTCCCTCCCCGCCCAACTGCTTCCCTAGTTTTGTTTTCCGCTCTTCATTTCTAGGTTGGATCGGCCCCTTAAGCTTGTGTTTTCTCGATCAAATCTGATTGTTGTTATTGTTTTATCCCAAGTATCAGCTTTTTACATTGTTAAATCAATTCTGGTTTTTGTTTTTGTTTTTTTACATTGTTGTTGGTTGTTCAAAAGAAAAACCTTCTGGTGATCTTCTCAGATCTGGATGCAGTGCATATTTATTTATCAAAGTGTTTCGGTTATCTTAAGGAAAATCTCCAACATAAATACTGTGATCACACCATCAGCTCTACTGTTTAGGTTTTGTCAATAATGTCGGCCACCTCAAGCTCTGTCCTACAACAACGACCAACCTCCTCTCCTTTTGCCTTACCTACCAAGGACAATAAACCATCATTCTCCTCCTTTGTCACACCGAAGCTTAATGTCGGAGCACTCTCTCGCTGGAGCTCTAGGTCTGTCCAGTGCTTTGCTGCAGGAAAAAGGCCCTCCATAGCCGTAGACACCAAATTCTTTGGGACCAAATTGCGATCGGAAAGACTCCTCTTTTGGAAGTCTGACGGGCCGGGTCGGTCTCCGAAACTCCGGGTTGTGGTCCGGTCAGCATTGTCCGGCGTGCCGGAGACGCCTCTGGGACTCTATGATCCCTCTTTTGATAAGGACTCTTGTGGGGTCGGATTCGTGGCGGAGTTATCCGGCCAGAGCAGCCGCAAAACGGTGAGTGCTTCTTTACATTATATTTTGCTAAATAGGCTGAGAGACGTGTTCCGTATACCCGTTTGATTCGTGTGTTAGGGATAGATATTACTGATGATCATTCAAATTTTCTTGTTTTTTGATTGGCTTTCATGGAGATATGGATGATGTAGGTGACAGATGCTTTGGAGATGTTGATACGCATGTCGCATAGAGGGGCTTGTGGATGTGAAAATAATACGGGTGATGGAGCTGGAATTCTTTTGGCTCTTCCTCATGACTTCTATAGAGAGGTGAACTTTTATCATTATCATTTTACGATTATAAAGAAAATCTTTTTAATTGTGTGACATCCTTTTTGTTTGTATATGTTGATATATGTTTTCAAAATTATTCACTGGTTTATTTATGTGGCTGCGTCTCCTTCGTTCCAAGATTTTTGTTATCTACTACTATTACTACTACTAATAATAATAATTATTATAATAACTGAATTTATTGAGATGTTTTTTTGAAAGATTTCTTCCTGTTGAGCAAGGGGATTTTCTTTTCTATTTTTACTTTATAATCCTCGTGCATGTGACTGCAAATTACAACTTATGAATCATGGTGATGTTCCTCCTTGAATTGCACTCAACCAGGTTGCCAAGGATATTGGGTTCCTCCTACCACCGCCTGGAGAATATGCAGTTGGCATGTTCTTTTTGCCCACTTCAGAGAATCGAAGGGAAGAAAGCAAAAATGTGTTCACAAAGGTAATTTACGGTATTGCATTTATTTATTTAATCTGTTGGCCCTCCATCCTATAAACTTCATCTTGTGATTTGTGCCAAAGGTTGCCGAGTCTCTCGGGCATACAGTTCTTGGTTGGCGATCGGTTCCAACAGATAATTCAGGGTTAGGCAATGCTGCTTTGCAAACTGAGCCTGTGGTTGAACAAGTTTTTCTTACTCCTTCTCCTAGGTCCAAAGCTGACTTCGAACAGCAGGTAATGTTTGATCGATTACTTTTTTGGGGGACTGGGTTTTCCTCGTTTCCATTTTCGTATGTTCTACTTGAGTTCTGCACAAGTAGTCAAATTTGAAAATTCTTGAACAGAAGATCCTTATCTGGGCTGGGAATCTGATTTTTTAAAACTAGATGGCTACTTTGGACTTCTAGTTCTAATGTCTGGCATTCTTAATTCACGTTATGCACTGCACTACAGATGTACATACTGCGGAGAGTGTCCATGGTAGCCATCCGAGCAGCATTAAACCTCCAGCATGGTGGTGTGAGGGACTTTTATATATGCTCTCTTTCCTCAAGGTTCGTCATTCTCAAAGTTACACAGTTTACTGCAGGAGTGATCTTAGCACTTATCTTAGCAATGTTGTCACTTTTTGTTTTCGGCAGGACTGTTGTCTACAAGGGTCAGTTAAAGCCTGTACAGTTAAGCGAGTACTACTATGAGGATCTTGGCAATGAAAGGTTTACGAGCTACATGGCCCTGGTAAATATATTATCCATTCACTTGTCTTTTTATCCACTAACTCATGCTTCAACAAACAGCATGGGAATCACCGGTAACTGAAGGTATGCAAGGTTGAGGAATGACTTCTGAGGCATTGAGGTTTGAATGATCTCTTAAGTTCTTCCACTCCTTGAAAACTATTTGAGTTTGGATGCTGAAGCCTTGGGTGAGTTGGTAAGACACCTCATTGCAGAAGTAAGTCATGTTTGCAGAAAATTACTGCAGTCCTCTATGATCAGTTGTTTGAGGAGTACGCTACCAATTGGTGGTTGATCAGAAAAAAAGTTCTTTAGCTAGAATGAATTATTGATTCAACCATTTCTTGCATCTGGCACTGCAGTAACAAGATTTTGAAGTCCTGATGTGTGCTTTTGGGCAAGTTGTGTCATCATTTGACAATTTGAAGCAGGCCAAATCTCAATCTTTGACTCTTCCGTCTTTTGGTGCAGATACACTCAAGATTTTCTACCAATACATTTCCTAGCTGGGATCGTGCTCAACCTATGCGAATCTTGGGCCATAATGGGGAAATTAACACACTCAGAGGCAATGTAAACTGGTCAGTATGTTGTTTACTGGGATATATATTCTCATGGCAATTAGTTTAAATGTGCAAATCTATTGAAGGGATAAAATAATAAAATTTGTACTATGAAATGATCCTGAACATTGCTGTTCAGGATGAAAGCTCGTGAGGGTCTATTGAAGTGCAAGGAGCTTGGCCTGTCAAAAGATGAGATGAAGAAGCTTCTTCCCATAGTGGATGCTAGTTCTTCTGATTCAGGTAAATTCTTTTCATGTTAAGTTTTAAAGCCCTAAAATGTTTATTATATAGATTAATTTCTTTTCATGATTCAATAGATTTATGTTTCCAATTCTTTGATTGATAGGGGCTTTTGATGGTGTACTTGAACTTCTTGTTCGAGCTGGACGAAATCTCCCTGAAGCTGTCATGATGATGATACCTGAAGCCTGGCAAAATGATAAAAATATGGACCCTCAGAGGAAGGCCTTCTATGAATACTTCTCAGCTCTCATGGAGCCTTGGGATGGACCTGCTCTTATCTCATGTTAGCCGCTTCAACATTTTACGTACTCTCCATTTGAAGTTTTACTGCTTTTGCTCATGGTATATTTTTTAACAGTTACGGATGGGCGTTACCTGGGAGCTACACTTGATCGTAATGGGTTGCGTCCTGGTCGATTTTATGTTACTCGTAGTGGACGAGTTATTATGGCTAGTGAAGTTGGTGTTGTAGACATTCCGCCTGAAGATGTCCTAAGCAAAAGAAGACTTAATCCTGGAATGATGCTCCTGGTTGATTTTGACAAGCATATTGTTGTAGATGATGAATCCTTAAAGCAGCAATATTCTCTTGCTAGGCCATATGGAGATTGGTTAAAGAGGCAAAAGATTGAGCTTAAAGACATAGTTAACTCTGTTCTTGAATCTGAAAGGGTTGCTCCAGTCATAGCTGGTGTTATTTCCGTAAGAATTACATTGTTCATTGTTGGATAATTAATTTCTCTACTTTAGTGATTCCTAGTTGTGATTTGTTTCTTCTGCAACTTGAAGGCATCTAATGAAGATGACAATATGGAGAACATGGGCATTCATGGCTTACTGGCACCATTAAAAGCTTTTGGGTATGTAGTGCTGTATGCTTTTCCACCCTCTAATGTGATATACACGATTGTTTTCATGGGATATATAATGATTCTGATATTTTTCGATTATCACTATATAGTTATACTGTTGAGGCCTTGGAGATGCTGTTGCTTCCCATGGTAAAAGATGCTACAGAGGCTCTTGGTTCAATGGGAAATGATGCTCCTTTAGCAGTTATGTCTAACCGAGAAAAATTGTCATCCGAGTACTTCAAGCAAATGTTTGCTCAAGTGACAAACCCACCAATTGATCCTATTAGAGAGAAGATTGTGACTTCCATGGAATGCATGATTGGACCTGAAGGTGATCTAACAGAAACAAGTGAAGAACAATGCCATCGTCTCTCACTAAAAGGTCCCCTCTTGTCCATTGATGAGATGGAGGCAATTAAATTGATGGATTATAGAGGATGGAAAAGTTCAGTTCTTGACATAACTTATGCAAAGGATCGTGGGAGAAAAGGACTGGAAGAGACATTAGATAGGATATGTGCTGAAGCAGTTGAAGCAATTAAGGAAGGCTATACTTTATTAGTACTTTCTGACAGAGGTATTATCCGGTCTCTGGAACTTCTCAAGTGCATTATGATGAAAGCTTTGATCACCAAGTTATTGATCTTTCAAAACTCTCACTCCCTCTCTCTATGCTTCTGCCGTTCCCCAGTCTAAAATATGTAATAATTATGCAACTATAAGCTATGTAATTAATTTTGTTATTTGCTTGTGTTTGGATGTCTAGCCTTCTCACCTGAACGTGTTGCTGTAAGTTCACTTTTGGCTGTTGGTGCTGTTCATCACCATCTGGTTAAAAAGCTGGCTCGCACTCGAATTGGATTGATTGTTGATTCAGCTGAGCCACGTGAAGTGCATCACTTCTGTACATTGGTTGGATTTGGTGCAGATGCAATTTGCCCATATTTAGCTATAGAGGCCATTTGGAGGTTGCAGGTGGATGGAAAGATCCCACCAAAGTCTACTGGTGAGTTCCATTCAAAGGATGAACTTGTCAAGAAGTATTTCAAGGCTAGCAACTATGGAATGATGAAGGTTCTGGCAAAAATGGGAATATCAACTCTGGCCTCCTACAAGGGTGCTCAAATTTTTGAAGCTCTTGGTCTTTCATCAGAAGTGATTGAAAAATGTTTTTCTGGAACCCCAAGCAGAGTAGAGGGGGCAACATTTGAGACCCTTGCCCGTGATTCACTTCACTTGCACGAATTGGCATTTCCTTCTCGGGCTTTCCCTCCTGGAAGTGCAGAAGCTGTAGCACTGCCCAATCCCGGTGACTATCACTGGAGAAAAGGTGGTGAAATTCACCTGAATGATCCTCTTGCCATATCAAAGCTTCAAGAAGCTGCCAGAAGTAATAGTGTCGCAGCTTATAAGGAATATTCGAAAAGGATTCATGAGTTGAACAAAAGCTGCAACTTGCGTGGGTTGTTGAAGTTTAGAGAGTCAGAAGTAAAAGTTCCTCTAGAGGATGTAGAACCAGCTAGTGAGATTGTGAAGCGTTTCTGCACTGGAGCTATGAGTTACGGATCAATATCCCTGGAGGCCCACACAACACTGGCTATGGCTATGAACAAAATTGGAGGGAAATCAAATACTGGTACACATAATATGTGAACATTCTTTCTTTATGTTCTGCATCTGTGATATTCAATTTTTGAGGAAAAATTGAGTACAAAAATCATGTCTTACATCTCATGCCCGAGATTTTATTACTTCAATACTTTTGAAGTAATTCTTTATGCTGCCTAATTATCATCTTTTCTTGCTTATATTTCTCCCCAAATTCAATTTCCTTTGCTTCTCACATTTATCCTCCTCGAAGGTGAGGGAGGTGAGCAGCCATCTCGCATGGAACCTCTTGCAGATGGGTCGTTGAACCCAAAAAGAAGTGCAATTAAGCAGGTTGCAAGTGGGAGATTTGGAGTATCAAGCTACTACCTGACTAATGCTGATGAGCTACAGATCAAGATGGCTCAGGTACCTGTTAAATAACCTACCTATGACTTAGAAGATCCCATTCATGTTTTCCCTTTTAATTTGGAATTGGGTTTGTCTGTTCCTATTTTTGCCCCTGTATTCCTCTTGGAATAGAGGTTCCTATTGTTTATGGATTTATGTTCATGGCAGATGATGCTGTGTCTGCAAAGCACCCCTGGGTGCATTGCATCTTTAACTGATAGCTACTTTGGCATTTGGTGAGGTTAAATACCAACTGAATCTGTTAATTTTTTGTCAATGATTTTGTTTTGACCATTCCTGCCTTGATTTATAGGGGGCGAAGCCAGGTGAAGGAGGTGAGCTTCCTGGTCACAAAGTGATAGGGGACATTGCAGTAACCAGAAATTCTACTGCTGGAGTGGGACTAATAAGTCCACCTCCCCATCACGATATCTATTCAATTGAAGACCTTGCCCAACTAATTCATGATCTTAAGGTATATGTGTTGAGTTCTTTATATACTTAGGCTTTTCATGACTGTATATCTATTGTTTCAATCTTTTGCCAGAGTTTTGTCACACATGCACATGTTACATGGTCTGAACAACTCTAATATTCTCCTGAAAATGGAACATATTTGCACTTACTCTTTCATCCTAATACTATTACTTTCCACTGCAGAATGCTAATCCAGCGGCTCGCATTAGTGTGAAGCTGGTATCTGAAGCTGGTGTTGGAGTAATTGCCAGTGGGGTGGTAAAGGGGCATGCTGACCATGTACTGATCTCAGGTCATGATGGGGGTACTGGGGCATCCCGATGGACGGGCATTAAGAATGCTGGGCTCCCATGGGAGCTTGGTTTAGCAGAGACCCATCAAACACTTGTTGCCAATGATCTTCGGGGTCGTACTATTCTTCAGACAGATGGCCAACTGAAAACTGGAAGAGACGTTGCAATTGCTGCTCTTCTTGGTGCAGAAGAGTTTGGCTTCAGCACTGCACCCCTTATAACACTTGGCTGTATCATGATGCGGAAGTGTCACAAAAACACATGTCCTGTTGGTATTGCAACTCAAGATCCTGTCCTGAGGGAAAAGTTTGCAGGAGAGCCTGAGCATGTTATCAATTTCTTCTTCATGTTAGCAGAGGAGCTTAGGGAGATAATGTCTGAGCTTGGTTTCCGTAAAGTAACTGAAATGATTGGTCGATCAGACATGCTAGAAGTTGATAAAGAAGTCATCCAGCACAACGAGAAGCTGGAAAATATTGACCTTTCCTTGTTACTGAGACCTGCTGCTGACATTCGCCCTGAAGCTGCCCAGTATTGTGTTCAAAAGCAGGACCATGGCTTGGACATGGCTTTAGATCAAGAGCTCATAGTGCTTTCTGAAGCTGCTCTGGAAAAACAGCTTCCTGTTTACATTGAAATGCCAATCTGCAATGTTAATCGTGCTGTTGGGACCATGCTTAGCCATGAAGTCACTAAGCGTTACAATTTGGCAGGGCTTCCTGCAGATACTATTCATATTAAACTAACAGGAAGTGCAGGGCAGAGTATGGGAGCTTTCCTTTGCCCTGGTATCATGCTGGAGCTGGAAGGTGATGCTAATGACTATGTTGGTAAAGGATTATCTGGTGGAAAAATTGTAGTTTATCCTCCAAAAGGAAGCCTTTTTGACCCAAAAGAAAACATCGTTATTGGTAATGTGGCTCTATATGGTGCTATAAGTGGGGAAGCATATTTAAATGGAATGGCAGCAGAAAGATTTTGCGTCCGTAATTCTGGGGCAAAAGCGGTTGTAGAAGGTGTTGGCGATCATGGATGCGAATACATGACCGGTGGTACTGTCGTTGTGCTTGGGAAAACTGGCAGAAATTTTGCTGCAGGTATGAGTGGTGGAATTGCTTATGTTTTGGATTCTGATGGAAAGTTCCGATCTCGATGTAACACCGAGCTGGTAGACCTGGATAAAGTGGAAGAAGAAGAGGACATAATGACTCTAAGAATGATGATACAGCAACATCAACGACACACAAGTAGCCAGCTAGCTAGAGAAGTTCTTGCAGATTTTGACAATCTTCTCCCTAAATTTATTAAAGTTTTCCCTAGGGATTACAAACGGGTTTTAGCAAACATGAAACAAGAAACAGCCTTGAAGGAGGCTGCCAAAGAAGCTGAAGAGCAAGATGAAGCAGAATTGATGGAGAAAGATGCTTTTGAGGAGCTGAAGAAGTTAGCAACTGCATCTCTGAATGGCACATCCATTGAGGTGAATTCTCTTCCCAATCTTTTCTTTCCTGTGAAGCAGGGTACATCTTTACATTCTCTACCTGCTTCCTACACAGGAAAATAAAAGAAAAAACCTTGCTTTTCTTGTTTCACATCCTTTTGAACTATGACTCTGTTTCCCTTGTGTTGTACACCTCCTTTCCTGTTGGCGACCGCATAGTTGAAGCTGCAGACTCCTAATAACATAATTACAACTATTTCCTTTATTCTCAGTAATATTATAGTGAAATCTGTTCATTTGTTAACATGAGAAGCTTTTTCAATTATTTCTAATTATTTGACACCACCTAGGTTGCCCAAACATTTCTTTATTAATTTTTTCCTTGGTTGAGAATCAAGAATTTATTTACTTAGGCTTCATCAATCTTTCATTGTTTGGTGATCTGCATTTATCTTCTGCATCTAATGTGGATTGATAATTTACAGAAGGTAGCAACTGAACAAGTGAGGAGGCCAACACGGGTGAATGATGCTGTTAAGCATCGTGGTTTTATAGCTTATGAGCGTGAGGGTGTTAAATACAGGAATCCTACTGTCCGAATGAATGACTGGAATGAAGTTATGGAGGATACAAAACCTGGTCTACTTTTAAAAACCCAGTCAGCTCGTTGCATGGATTGTGGTACACCTTTCTGCCACCAGGTGGGCTCCCTATGGATTCTGGATGTCTGTTAAAATCTTTTAAATCACGACCTTATTCATTTGAGCTACTAAAACTGAATGTATCAAATGATGCAGGAGAACTCTGGATGCCCTCTTGGAAACAAAATACCAGAATTTAACGAGTTAGTGTACCAAAATAGGTGGCGAGAAGCATTGGATCGGCTTCTTGAGACAAATAACTTCCCAGAGTTTACTGGCCGTGTGTGTCCTGCACCATGTGAAGGCTCTTGCGTCCTCGGTATTATTGAGAATCCTGTATCTATCAAAAACATTGAATGTGCAATTATTGACAAGGCCTTTGAAGAGGGTTGGATGAAACCACGGCCTCCCCTTAGAAGAACTGGGTATGTTCCTTCTCTTTCCCAGGATATTTCACGACCTTGAGTAATAGTTGGATGATATAACCAAGTACAATTTGTCCCCACAGCTGCCTGTCTATTTCACAATGAGTTGATGAAATGTAAACTAAACTTTCGTGCCAACTTTGACCCTCATTAAAATCAACTAATATTGTGACTAGAGACCCCATGCATGAGGTGTTTAAGCTTCTAATAATGGAAATCTGCTTGGATACACCTTTGATTCAGGAAAAGAGTCGCAGTTGTTGGAAGTGGACCGGCTGGTTTGGCTGCTGCAGATCAATTGAATAGAATGGGTCATTTAGTTACTGTATATGAACGAGCTGACCGAATTGGAGGACTGATGATGTATGGAGTTCCCAATATGAAGGCTGACAAGGTGGATATAGTCCAACGACGAGTCAACCTAATGGCAGAGGAAGGCATCAACTTTGTGGTCAATGCTAATGTTGGAATTGATCCTTTGTACTCTCTTGACCGGCTTCAAGAGGAGAATAATGCTATTGTTTTGGCTGTAGGAGCCACAAAACCAAGGTAATTCAACACATCCCAAAGCAATAAGAAGTTCATCAAATTTAGAAGTTGGTTCTTGGCATAGTAGTTGAAATATGTGGAATGTATCTGTTCTCATCAAGTTTTCTTCTGCAGAGACCTTCCCATACCAGGCCGTGAGTTGTCTGGTGTACATTTTGCCATGGAGTTTCTTCATGTGAATACAAAAAGCTTGCTAGATAGCAATCTAGAGGATGGTAAATACATCTCTGCTAGGGGAAAGAAAGTGGTAGTAATTGGTGGAGGTGACACTGGGACAGATTGTATTGGAACATCCATTCGACATGGCTGTACTAGCCTTGTAAATCTAGAGCTACAACCACAGCCACCACAGACTAGAGCTCCTGGAAATCCATGGCCACAGGTTTGACTCTCTAACCTTTGCTATACCTATTCAGCATGTGTTAGCATGAACCTTTTTCATATTGGTAAGCGTCTAGAGGTAGCATTTTGATGATTTGCAAATTTTATCTTCCGTCACATTTTCCATTAGCAATGATGCCGATAGGTTTGTTAGTTTGCTTTTGTATATGCATATGCCTTTTTTCCATGTTTGAAAACAGAAAGATATCGTATATTTTGTTGTCCTTTGTATTTCCTTCCTATAATCACGTCAATTCTGCAGTGGCCTCGTGTATTCCGTGTGGATTATGGACACGAAGAAGCTGCTACTAAATTTGGAAAAGACCCAAGGTCGTATGAGGTTTTAACTAAGCGATTTATTGGAGATGAAAATGGTAATGTTAAAGGACTAGAAATTGTTCGTGTACAATGGGAGAAGGATGCCAGTGGAAGATTTCAGTTCAAGGAGGTAGAAGGCAGTGAGGAAATGATTAATGCAGACCTTGTCCTATTAGCTATGGGATTCCTTGGTCCTGAATCGGTTAGTGTCCTGTTTTACGAATCCCTGAAAGGATAAAAATTCCTTTGTTAAGTTTAGGTCAATTTGGCCTGTCATATCCAAATGTACCTGAACCAATTGAACATAGGCTCATCAAAAAATTTTCCCGTTTGATCTTATCAGAATGTTGCAGACAAGTTAGGCTTGGAGAAAGACAATCGTTCGAACTTCAAGGCAGAATATGGTCGCTTCTCCACAAACGTGGAAGGAATATTTGCGGCCGGTGATTGCCGAAGAGGTCAGTCTCTCGTTGTATGGGCCATATCTGAGGGACGACAAGCAGCTTCGCAGGTTGATAAATATCTGATGAGAGAAGAGGATATTGGCACAAGTAGTGACACTCAAGATGACGCTGCTAATAGGCACCAAGACCTTAAAAAGAGGCATCAAGATAGCAACAAACACAAAGTTATGACTTAGGTGACCATGATTCTTTTCCCTAGTAGAGTGCCGAAGAGAAATAAAACTGAGACACAGACTGATCGACTACAGGGACACATCTGTCTGTTTTGGACCTGGTATAGGGCAGTTAGGAAATTGGGGGGTCTTTTAAGGAGCAAAGTCTGTTTGAACATTATCTTTTGTTAGTGTTTTGAGGAATAATGTACAGTTGTCTCTAAAATATGTGTGAATGAAATATAAGAGGAATCTCTTTGTTGATGGTTTTGTGCCCTTTGTGTTGTTGGACATCCTTAAAAGTGCAGCGGCAAGGGCTCATTCGAGTTCTTTGAAACTCGATCAGAATTTGTATTCAGGAAAATTTTCGCTGCACTGTTCTATAATTGGGATCCACATAATTTCACAAGTATCCTTGGGGTGCCGCTATTAGAACTCCTTTGATTTATAACAGTACTCCCATCAGATTGTTTTAAATACAAAAAGACAAAATTGCCACTAACATAATTCTGGGATGATATGGTACTTATCAATTGTCTATCTTACCTTTTATAGGATATAGAACCCTTCTTTATTAGTAGTCCAAAAAGCTCATGCCAGACTCATTTGAGAAACAATAAAATTAGAAACAATTTCTAAACAATAAAATTAGATATAGCATGACAAAAATGTCCCTAACTTACTTTGACATAATTTCTAATGCATATGACATTTATAAAATCTCTCTGTTACTCTTTAATTAAATAAAGATGTTTTTCTTACACAGTAAAGCACGCGTATATCACATAAATATAAAATTATACAGCTCTTTTCAAGATCATCAAATTGCTCCGTCCTTTTTTGCTTATGAAAAAAAAAACTCTTTTCAAAATCAAGCAAATATATATATATAACTACAAAAAATTACAACATGGACAAAAAATATCAATAAAATTCTTATGAAGGGCCATCTTGCAATAGTTTAGTAATTTAAAATTAGAAACA
>JAOTIZ010000006.1:18320290-18332591 GCA_027123425.1 Erythroxylum panamense | reverse complement strand
TTGAATGTAGTTTTTCTACTTTTTCAGATGAGCCCCTTGAGATCACTTACAGTTATTGGGATGGAGCAGGCCACAGAAGGGTGATCCAGGTTGGTTAACTTTATTTGAACATGTATTCCTCTACTTTCGGTTTTCTTCTGTATTTAATGTCATTAATACTTACTTTTTTCTCTTATCATTCATCTTTTTAGGTACGGAAAGGTGATAGCATTGGAGAGTTTCTTCGGGCTGTTCAACAACAACTTGCACCTGAGTTTAGAGAAATAAGAACGACCACTGTGGAGAACTTGCTCTATGTGAAAGAAGATCTTATCATTCCTCATGTGAGATAGTTTAAATGTTTAACTTGTTTATTAAGTTTTGGTTATGCAAGCTAAAATATATTACCTTACGTTGTCCATTTTTTGGTATTTTAGCAACATAGTTTCTACGAGCTGATTGTGAACAAGGCTAGGGGCAAAAGTGGACCGGTAAATTTCAATCTCTAAATCTCTCGTCCTCTTGTTACAAAATTTACATCCAGTTACCACAATTGCAGACAAAAGGACCATGTGGGCATTCTCACTGTCAGCATAAGAAAATTTCCATCCTGTATTGTGGTCTTGTATCTAGATACCATTGCATCATTTCTCACTTTTAAAGGTTCACTCAGCAAGGATTAGCACGAACCATGATCGACCCTTTGGCATATGGCACTCAGCATGTTGAATTCGAGCTATATTACAGTCTGGCATCAGAATTATGATTTGCCAATTTATTTCCCTTGTCAGCTTTTCCACTTTGATGTGCATGAGGATGTGAGGACCATTGCTGATGCAAGAGTAGAGAAGGATGAGGTAACCATTTGAATCAAACAATTGGGATCTGTAATAACTCACGAGGATTTTTTCTCCAGGGCTTTACTTGTCACTATCACTTTTCTTTATATCTGATGCATATTTTGACATGAAATGCATCTTCCCTTTTACAGTCGCATGCTGGCAAAGTTGTTGAGAGACACTGGTACGAAAAGAACAAGCACATATTTCCTGCATCCAGATGGGAGGTGCAGTCTCATTCAACCTCTATTGTGTCCCTTTGAGTTCAATTTAAAAGAGACCTTTACTAATGTAAGGACTTGTAATTTCATTTTGGACAGATATATGACCCATCAAAGAAGTGGGAGCGGTACACAATCCATGGAGATTGAACCTAAGTTTCAGTTAGTAATCCTCCAACCTTTTAGTCCTCCGTTTTGGCAGTTTGTTCTTGAGGAGGAACATGGCTTTCAACTCTGTGATTTCTATTGTATTTGTAATGTTTATTATTGGGTTCAAGAACTTTTAGATGGATCATGGTTGTATCCAGCCACTCCTAATGACGTTTTGATTTAATTGATTGGTCATTAATACTTAATACTTTTCTCTTGGCTCAAATATTGATATAAATGGTTGTTTATAAGAAGCACTCTGAGATTGACAGTAGGGTTGGAAACTGGTCGGATTTGGCTCAAGCCTGATCAAAATAATCTCTCACGATTTGGACTGGCATGTTTAAACTCAAGCCTAGTTGTTGTTCTATCCCGCCATATTCACAGAGAGGGTAACCAGTGTGCGGACTGGTCTGTTAAGTTTGTCGCTTAGTTTGAGCTAGGGAGTACTAATTTGGAATATACACCGACAGGGTGCTTTTCATTCCTCTCAGAGGATATGTCGGAGATTTGTTTCTCACGATTGGTTTTGTAATCGTTTCGATTTTTTCTTTCCTTTCATGTAAAAAAAGAAAACTCAAGCCCACTTGGAAGCTCGGTCAATTCGGGACTTGAGTTTAGTTGAAAGTTTGGTCAACTAGGGTTGAGCTCGGCCTCGGTCTCAAACAGCAAGCTTACTTGAATGTGTAGATTACATGAAGATTAAGAGATTATATAAGCATTAAGATCACAAATGGTATTTGTAATTTGGGCTAAGTATGTGGAAAGGTCAAACAAGTTTCATTTGGATGTGATAAGAGAGGTTTACAAGTAAAAATAATTTAGTTTGATTGATTTCTCTACATTCAACTACTTAACAAAATGGGCCTCTAGATGACCTAGTGACTATAAAGGTTGATTATTAGGAATGACATATTTAGATTTTGTTGCATATTTGAAATTAACGGATTGATTTAATTGAATTTAAAATTAGATTTTTAAGCATAAAGAAATTTATGATTAAAATGATATTATTTTAAGATTTAAGAAATTTAAAATCAAAATGATGTTGCTTTCAAGTTTCAACGCTTCGAATCTTTTGCCTAAACTCAATTGAAAGGCTTTCAGAAGCAATATTAAGGTAAATTTAAAAATGAATTTATGAACAAAATAAAAATTGACCAGTTTTATTCGAATTTAGATTAGTAATTTATCTTATAATTTAAAAATTAAAAATTTCAAAAAATAAAAATTTGGTATTTTAATTTTCAAATTAAACTCAAATCTATAAATTAATTTCAAGTTTTTCGTTATAAAAAAATAGTATTGGCATATATTAATAAATGAAATAATTAAATTTGAACAATGGATAATGATTCTAAAATCTATATGTGATGATAACGGTGGTTAATGGAAGCGGGGGCAGATCCTCTTTCCCTTTTACCCAATACCCCTTTTTCTTTTGGATCTCAACCATCTAATGCATTGTATTGGATGGTTGAGATCAAAAGGAGACAGAATAAGTACAGGGTAAGGGTACAGAGGATCTGTACCCGATGGAAGCTGCGGTAGGTTAGGATGATCAATTCTGTTCTTTCTGTGGTAAGTCCAAATCAATTAGATATTGAATAGTATCTGACCCACCCCATAGTCCTCCACCGGTTTTGAGTTTCACAGCTTCTTGACCATGGCTTCATCCTTGACCAAACTTAGGGTTTTCTTCTTCGCTCTCCTCCTTCTCGCTTCCCCCCTCCTCCAAGGTTCACCATTTCTTCTTTTCAGATACATTTGTTATTGGTCTATATATTCATCGGAAAGGCTGTTTATATATATATATTCATCGGAAAGGCTGTTTATATATATATATATATATGCATACAATGATCACTCCGGATTCATCTTTGTCTAAAAGATTTGTTTTTTATTGCTGGGTTTAGATTGTTTAATTTGATCCCTGCTTTTGATTGTGTATGGGTCCTTTGAGTTTCACCTAACAAGGTTATTGGGTTTTCGTTGCGGTGATTATAGTTGCCAAGTGCCAGTCGGATTCAGATGTCGATGTTTCAGAGAGTGCCGATGAAGCAACTGATCTGGGGATTGTTGGAGAGGGTGCTCTGGATTTTGGTGATGCCAGTTTCAGTCCAGCACCGGGTGTTGAAACTGCAGTTGTTTTCCACAAAAACAGCGCCCGGTGTAAGAACATGAATTTTGCTATGTATGTTGTGTTGACTTGATGCTATAATATGTGTGTGTGTTGTTGTGTTTGATTTTTTTTTTGGGTGTTTTTTGCTTTTTGCAGTGGTGTCTGCTGGAGAAGAAACTTTGTTACTTGTCGGAATAATGAATCCTGGTAATTGATCTTGTTGGGTTTATCTTCCAGTGCGAGTGTACTACGTATCAGCTTTTGTTCCTTTGCTTGCTTGCTATTTGTTTAGCCAAGTGTATGTTTCTTGGATCTAGACAGTAGTGCGCTTACTTCATTCTTTGGTTGAGAATCCAGGAGTAGAAGAAATTAATGTTATTGCAATTAAGGCCAGTGTTCATCTCCCTTTTGATCATCGGATGCTGGTTCAGAACCTCACTGCTCAGTCCTTCAATAATGCAACAGTTCCAGGTCATGCTCAATCCACTTCTCCATATTACTTCGCTGTAAGCAAGTACTTGCAGCCTGGAACGTTTGACCTTGTGGGAGCTATTATCTATGAGATAGATCAGCATCCCTACCAGAGTGTCTTTTGTAATAGTAGAATAGAAGTTGTTGAGTCTGGTGGCTTCTTAACCATGGAGTCCGTCTTCCTTTTTACTCGCATATGGTTGTTTATTTTTTGTCGAGTCTGTAAACCTCCATAACCTTGAAGACAAGGTTTTGTAAAGGAGAAGAAAATGTTACGTATAAAAAATAATAGCAGCTGTACACAGCTGTAAGGAGTATAAAAATTGTAACCGTTCCTCAAATGGGTATGAAATGAATGTGTTTTATTTGTGTGTATGTCTCTATCTGCTTTCTCTCTCTCACTCTCTGTTCTTCTGGACTCTTCTCTTCTCCATCTCTCCCTCTCTCTTCAATTCTTCATTTTATTTCATAACAGTAGGTCTTTTGCGGGAGGCAAAACTCTGACCTCAAATTTTAAACGGCTGTATATATGAGGACAATTTGAACTCGCGATCTCGCTTAAATCAGGAGAGTCCCTTATCAACTTGCCTGTACCTTAGGAGAAGCTTTTTTAATTGATAAAAGTCTATATTAACCTTAATATAATAATAATAATCCTTCAACCAGCGTATCTGCGGAAGGTGAGGGGGCGAATCAACGCAGCTGCTCCTGCTATGCTTCATTCCAATCATAAGGTTCATCCCTTTTTTTTTTTTTTTTCCCCTAATCTCGTGTTTGGTTTCCGATACAATGCTGTGAAGTTAACTTCTAAATTAAGAGCATTTTTAGATTTTCTAAAACCTTCTTTCCCTTTCGTCTACATCCCAATTGGTGTGACCTATCACACTGTTTCGCATGCCCTCCTATTTTTTGTAGGCTATTGGAAACTCTGAAATCTATGAAACGACTTTTTGATTGACACCTTTATGATGTATGCATGTTACTTTACTTTGCCTTAATCTCTCTATCTCAGTTTTCCCCCCCTCTTTTTGAGGTTGATTGGTGAAGTTTGTATCTGAACTAGGGTTTTCTCTGTAATCTATCCAAGATTTCTTTTTCTCTAGTCAATATGGTTTTAGAAGTCTGTTGGTAGTGCATAAAAGTGGCAATCTTTCTTGCTATTTTTACTTTTGACTTGTGTATGTGGGGATCCGTTTCCAGGTAGTTGTGATTTTTTTCCTCTTCTTTGATCTTATGGGTCGGGTTCCAAATCAGTGTTCTGGAAGCCTTTCCTTGTTGTATGTCGGTAATTTGTTTTGGAATACATTTGTACCCCTGATTTCTTGTATGCATTCCCAACATGGGTTAAGGATGTGAAAGTACCATTTATGTTCATTTTCTTCACGTCTCTAAGAATGACGGAATTATCCATGCTGGGAATGCATACCAGAAATCAGGACTACAAATTTATTCCAAAACAAATTACCGACATGATGTGAGAGTACCATTTATGTTCATTTTCTTCATGTCTCTAAGAATGACAGAATTATCCATGGACGGTGTTCTAATTCTCTGTCTTTTAGATAACTTGCTAGAAAACCTCGCACAATGCCAATTTAACCATCACCTTACTACCAACTGCTTGAGGAATGCTACAAAATATAAGCTTGTAAAAATCTTCTTTCCTATGGAACTATGAATACCGTTATCTAGTCTAAAAGATTGATAATGTCAGGTGACTTCTAGCCTGGAAAGTTTTTCCATATTTTGATAGACAGTGGATGCAATTCACAAAACATGCTGAGTAATTATTAATGGATGAGAAAAATTCGAGGGTAATTATATATTTAGGACTGGAAGCTTTGAATTTACAGGATTTTCTGTCTTTTCCTTCTCTTAACTAATGTTGTGGTAGAATTTTGTGTAGAAACTATTTCACGTTTATGCGTGCAGCCATGTTTAGCATTGTGATTCATTTGTATATGACTCTATAGTAACTTACCTACTAGTTTAGCGTTATGGAGAAAGTGATGAACTTAAGCTTCCAACTGGTTCCTTCCCCATGTTCTATGCTTTGCTGCAGTGTTTGTGAGAAATAAATGGGTTTTGTTGAATTGCAGCCATCCATCTTGGATTCATCAGCATTGCTGCAAGTTGATAAAATGGAAACCAGTATAGTTCCTCGTGATGAAGGTCAAAATGGGGGATTTTCTCAAGCGCAGTCCATTATTTACAGTTCTCAGGTCCTGCAATGGAATCCAGTGCTTTTTTATGCAGTTGTCCCATCCATTATTAGTATCGATTTACCTGTCAAGATCTATGAAAAAGATGCCTATATTGTCCATCAGTTCTTAGTCACGAAGTGACCATCCATTCCCAATATATGGAGTGCTTCTTTTCAAGGCTCATTGTAACTGAAATAAAGAGATGTACATTTTAAGTGTGTTTTAAAATTTTTTCCCAGAACTTGATAGCAGATAGCTATATATGAAGTCTTAAAAAAGCCCAACTGTGCAGAAACTTCAAGATGATCTACAAATGTTGGGAATGAAAATCAAGCAGCATGAGGAGAATATAAAAGCTCTGAAAATCCAGAAAATCAAATTAGATGATTCCATTCTTGATATGCAAGGTATTCGTAATTTATACATACTTTGTTATGTAAACTCTTTCTTAAGTGCTGAAATGAATTAACTTAAATCTACACGATTATACTTTTTCCATGTTCACTCTACTAATGGTTGTTGAATATTTTATCAGTTATTCTCGGGAAGTATCATTCTTCTGCCCCTCCAAATACTGGGAACAATAATGATTCTTCTAATTGGAACGAGGAAACAACCAAGCAGATTCTACAGTTTGAAAATTCTGCTGCAGGTATTTTGTGCCAGCTCACTGTGCGACATGGAAAACAGGCTTCCCATCTTACATTAGTCAAGGATGTTGTTGGGATTGTTGCTACACTTGCCAGTGTAGAAGATGACAACCTTAGTAGGTTAGTTGCAATATTTGGAATACAAATTACTAATTTTTTTCCAAATGCTGGATTTCCAGTATTTTACAACATCAGTATAGATGCTAATGATGCAAATCTTCATTTAAAATTGCCATTTGTACCTTTTATATTGGCTTAGAAGTTGCTAGCATTACTCTAAATCATATGAAAATTCATTCTCTAGTTGCCCTCATTATATTTTAGTTGTTTTAACCACACAAGGTATTTGAAATGCTACAGCATTCCTTTTTGGTGGCCCACATTTACAAGGAGCAATGTGATTTTTAATTACAACAATTTGACCCATGTTTGATCTTCTTTTCCTTTTGATGGACGTATTGCAGGCTTCTTTCAGAGTTTTTAGGATTGGACACTATGTTGGCAATTGTCTGTAAGACTTTTGAAGGTGTTAAAGCTCTTGAAACTTATGGAAAAGAAGGATGCATCAATAAAGGCTCTGGTCTTCATGGTCTTGGTGCTTCTATTGGGAGGGCTTTGGATGGTCGATTTATTGTCATTTGTCTTGAAAATTTAAGGTATGAATCTCAGATGATCCATTTTACCATCTGGAATTGTTGTTTGTTTAACTAACCAGATCCTTGCCTTTTTTGTAGACCTTACTGTGGTGAATTTGTAGCTGATGACCCACAAAGAAGACTCGACCTTATAAAACCAAAATTGCCCAATGGAGAGTGTCCATGTGGATTTGTTGGCTTTGCTGTAAATATGATCAAAATTGAACATACCAACTTATTTTATCTCACTCGTGATGGATATGGCCTGAGAGAGACCCTATTTTATAACCTTTTTTCACGCCTTCAAGTCTATAAAACAAGGGAAGACTTGATACAAGCCCGTCCTTGTATAAGTGATGGAGCCATTTCGCTGGATGGAGGGATGATAAGGGCTACAGGTGTTTTTTCTCTTGGCAATCGGTAATTGGCTTCCCAATCACAAAGTCAAACAGAACTTTCATTGACTACGGTTTATTTGCTTTTTGTAAGATTCATGTTTCATTTTGAGTTTCCATCGTAAATTTTAATTTAAATAATCCTCAGCTATATATGCATGCCTTTCGGAAATGAAATAACTGTATGAAAGATGCAATTTCTCACTGTGAAAGGTAAACAGAAATTGAACTTAGTTTAGATGTAATTGTAATCATAGGAAACAACCTGTTACATTATACCCATATACGCATGCTCAAAAGTTTTGATTATCTATTTATTTGTTTTTTGTCTCTGGGATCTTGTTTTCTAACAGTTTATTTTGCATGCTTACTTTCATTATTGATGCTACCTAATCATCAGAATCAACATGGACGTGAGATTCCCAAAAGCTTTTATATCTTCAGATCTTCCAAATGCTTACATTGAAACGGAGGAAAAGCTCAAGAAGATGAGCTGGGATAAAGAAAAACTATTGGAGGACATAAACAGAGAACAATCACTACTGAATGTTGCAAAGTCCAATTTCGAGGGAAAGAAGGAAGAGTTTCTTAAGTTCATGGCCCAAAGCTCACCGTATGCAGCTCAGGTAATGCATTGCAACTTATTTTGCATACTAGCTAATAATAATGATATTTCTAGACGTCACCATAATAATGAGCACATCTATACTTATTTTACACCTTTGTTCTTGTGGATCGACCGTGTACGAGGTGTGGTCTTCATGAGCTATGGATGGACTTCAAGAAGAAATTATAAAAATTCTGGACTAATACAGGAGGCATTAGACTGTAACTGCAGCAATAGTAACTTACAAACAATTAGATTAATGATTACTTTCTTTAATGATGTAATTTCTCAAGAAAGAATTTGAAAATGATATCGGCAGTTTGTTCAGGCTTGAGTTGTTTGGAAATCTAGAATTTGTTGGGTTGTGCCTACCTGGAAGACTTAGCAGATTCATATTTGGTAGTTTTGAATCCACTAAAATATCATTGCAGCATCAGAATCAGTTATCTCAAAGTAGATTCAACCCAAGCTTCCTGAAGGGTATTAGTCCAGAGGTATTCTATTAACTTGATCTCATTATTTTACCGAGTCTTTGGGTATTCTATTACCAGATTTTCCAATTTCTTTTTGCAGCGGGGTAGGGAATGATCTTTATCAAGGTATGCACTTGGATGCTGATTACATGTGTAGCATGTTGTTAATGTGAATGCTTTCAACCTTTTTTAACACTATAATTATGGTTCTCCCCCTTTCGTCTGGTTGAAAAAGGAAAGCAGTGGTTGATTTTGTTGCAACATCAACTTGTAATTATTTTATTTCTTTAATCTAAAAAGAACGGCATAGTCTTAATGGATTTATTATTTGCGCATGAAACAAGGGATAATCAGATTGTGTGGTTGGTGCCTGGTGGATAATCGACGCGAAGTTTTATCGTTAACCTTGCAGCCTTTTAGTCGCAATGCAATAGACATTCTTGCGAACTGTATGTGACACAAGAACTATTTGCTTATAACGAAGAATCTAAAGAAAGAGCACGTGGCCCGAAATGCAGGGCGAATTACATAGCTAACGATACGCCCAAAAGTGGAACCTCCAAAGTCCCGTTTAAAGTAGTATTCATCGAGAACTTGTGTTAATAGTTTTTATGCTTAGGAAGATCTATTCCTGATGTTAAAATTGCTGATTCATTTTCCCTTTTTTCCACTAAAATTGCAGTCCTTTTAAAAATAGTGAAACATTAATAATAATTCATCAGGTGATATTAATAATAATAGGCCATCATTAGACATTTTGTAAAAATCAGTGCTACTTTGCAGCATCACGTCATTTGTTGATTTCAATTTGTTAATGTAAACAATTATTAATGCATGTACTACTCATTGTAGTGTACTTTCTACTGCACTGTATCGTAAAGTCCAGCCCGAGTGGGAAAGGGATCTTCTGGCCCCTTCCTCTGACTCTATTCTGGCCTCTTTTTATCTGAACCATCCACTCAAGTGGGACCCATCTAAGTGGATGACTCAGATAAAAGGAGGTCAGAATAGGGTCAGGGGAAGGGGGACAGAGGATCTGGCCCCGCCCGAGTGGTCTAGCTGTCATCATTTAATTCCAGCTTAGGCTATACATGTAGTGTCTTGAGCTTCAGATTATGTATATCATTCTGACTTTATCTGATGGTATTAGAATTCCTCTTTCCAAATAGCATAAACACATTATCTAACCATGCCTTCGAATAATTTCTTTTGAAGTAAAATGAAATTGAATTAAAGAGTTAAATAAAGAGAAAAAACCCAACTTACGAAAACAGGCATCCGGAGAACTTTTCATCTAAAAGGAACGTGCACCAGGTGCAACCTGTGTTGGGACCCCAGTTTGAGTGTACGTTATATAGTGCAAAGCAGACCCTTGGATAACCTTGTCATAGCTGGTTTCTAAACTATACCAGATAAACGGGCTCCAGTTTTACCTTGGAAGAAGCTTACCTTGAGGAAGTATTAGAGGACCCCAAGAGTTGGTAGTAATAATTGTTTCACTGCATGAGGTGTGAGTTTCTAACACTAATGAGCTCCAGTAACTTAGTTATAAAGTGAGTTAGGAGTGCACAAGGATCCATTTTCTTCTACTTGAAAGCTGGATTATTTCCTTCCCTCCAAACATTATAGATATAGCAATTTAGGCACAGCTTAAATATTTTTAGACCATGCTTATTTTGAGCTTTTATGCTTGAAGCGCAACTAATCACTTGATCTCACTGGCCTGAATCAGTCCGTAAGTTACGCCATTGGAGGAAGTGTGTCAGGGGCATAAGAAGAATAACTGTAGTGCTTTCCAGGAAAGTTTTACAAAGAAAGAATATGCCATTATGGTTGGAACTTGGAACTCCTCTTAGAACCTATCAAGTGTCATAAGTCTCTTAATAGTCATCTATAAAATGAAGGAAGCCTTAGGTAGGTGATCCTTAAACCAGGACAACTTTCTCTAAGGTATGATTTCATGAGGAACTTTGAAAATGGATGCACAAAAGGAATTGATGAACTTACTAAATATATGCCTTAGCTAGTGGATTTAGTGCCTGTTTGAATAGGCTTATATCAGTAAAGTTTTTGTCAGTAGAGCTTTTCTGAGAAGAACTTTTCTAAATAATTAGATAACTGTCGATTGTCATTTAAAAAAGAGCTTTTTATAATATACTGTTTGACAACATAAAAATAAAAACACTTTTAATTTTAACTATATTTTTTTGTAATAAAAATTATTTATGCATATAAATATTATTTAAAATATATTAAATCATATGCAATGCACAATCTATTAATTATTATATAATTTTAAATCATATGAAACATAAATGAAAATACATAAAACTAAATTTTATATGGATTATAACATAAGTAAAATTAATATAAAAAATACATATTAAAATATATAAAAAAGTCAAATAATATCATATAAATATCAAAATAAAGGTAAAGATGTGTTGTGAGTATTGTGGAAATTGTGTGTAAAATATAAGGACAAAATGGACTAAAAATAAGCTCATTAATTAATCTGAAAAATCTACCTAAAAAAGTACTTTTTTGAGAAGCTTCAAATTTGAGCTTTTTAAAAAGCTATATTTTAGCTGCCAAAAAAGCTATATCTACTAAAAAAGTACTTTATCATTTTACAGCTAAACATTCATTTTTCTAAAAAAAGCTTTTGCAATAAAAAAAGTACTTATTCACCGTTCAAAAGCTCAACCAAACAGGCACTTAATCATCTTTCAAGGATTTAGGCCGGTAGTTGGGAAAGGCATTAAAGATCTTTAATTATCACCTCTACTTTGGCCTTAGTAGGAATAATAAATTATAGAGAATTGAATATAAGGAGTAAGTACAGGTTACTAAGCTTACACTAGTTGCCAAATTAAATACTAGTAGTTCTCCCATTGCCAATATGAGCTAATATTTCCTTCACTAAGTAGCCTCCAAACTTCAACAATTCGCTAATTGACCAAGATGTATCTATTGACCAAGTTTTATATAATAATAAAAATCTCAATACATAATTATACAGATCATATTTTATAGTATCAAAAGGATTATAGACACCAAAACAATTTGAATAAGAAATTTGTCTAAGGCACTAAGAATTGATTTGAATTAAATTAAATAAAAATTTTAAAAAAATAAATAAACAAAACAATTAAGCAGATAAATAAGTGAATTGCCAACAAAATTAGGATTTGATCAAAGTTTAATACTTAGGAACTATTCTATCCTATTTTCTTTCCCTTAATCTTGTTAATTCAATTTTTGTTTGACCCTAGATTTTCTAAGGTTTTGATTACTCTCTCTTAAGATCTAATCAATTAATCCTAACTGAATTCATTAATTATAGATTTGTAATCTTCGATTAACAAACTACTTCTAACTTATTCAATTAGATTTGAAGCAATTGATAAGATAATTAATTTCACAATCAAGATCTCTCTTCAATTGATCATTAATTTCATAATTATGGGTCTATTAATGTTGGGCCCGGGCCCCGTAACCCGAATCCCGAGGCGGCCCCTCGGGCTGCGCCCCAACGGGCGGCCCAAACCGTCG
>JAOTIZ010000006.1:18288750-18309284 GCA_027123425.1 Erythroxylum panamense | reverse complement strand
TTCTCCCTAACGGAGTACTAACAAGCAGAAAATTATCCAAAAGGTCTGACTGCATACCAGGTAAGATCATGCTTGCAAAAACAAAGGAATGGGTGCTACCATAATCAAATAGTACAAACACAGCAGAATGAAAGAGCTGAGCCATACCAGTAACAACCTCCAGTGCGGCTACAGCTTCCTCCCGCATCATGGCAAACACCCTAGCCTGTGCTTGCCCTCTCGGTCTCCCTGCAGGATTGGGCTTCCTCACTGACCCAGAACTGCCTACTCCAACAGTTGGTCTAGTCCATACTGTCTCTGTCCTCCTCTGAGCCTGTGGCTGAGATCCCTCCCCCCTGGTCATCTGAGGACAGTCTCTGATCCTGTGGCCCTTCTCTCCACACTTGAAACAGGCACTTGAAAGTCTACGACACTCACCCCGATGCATATACCCACAGTGCTCACATACAGGGTTCTGGTTCCTGCTTCTCTTTGTTCTGTTGTTTCCTCCTACTGAGGAGGCCTGCACTGATCCTGCCCTAAACTGCCTACTCTGTTGAGGGGCACTACTGCCTCCTTGAATCTGAGTTCGGGCACTCTTTCCACCCCTGTCAGCTGACTACACACTGCCTCCTCTCCTGGATGACTGTTCTCTACTCTTTCTCTTCCTGTTCACCTCCTGCCTGATGTTCTCCAGCTTCTCATCCTGGAGTGCAGCATCTACCAGCTGTTGATAATCATAGAAATTATGAATGATTACCTTCTCCTTGATGCTCAGGTGGAGGCCTCCCTCAAACGTTCTGCACTTGTCTTCCTCACTGGCAACAATATGAGCTGCATATTGCGACAACTTGGTGAATCTCAGCTCATACTCGCTAACAGTCATCTCCCTCTGAGTCAAATTGAGAAACTCCCTAGCCTTCTCCTGCATATAGACCTGGGAGAGGTATTTCTTCCTGAACAACTCTCCAAAATCCCTCCATGAAAGCACTGGTGGCATAGCCTAACTCTGTGGGACTGACTCCCACCAGTGAAGAGCATCACCTTGTAATAAATTGACAGCATACTCCAACTTCTCCTCATCAGAGCATTTCATCTGAAGCAGCACCCTCTCAGTCCTCTTCAGCCAAGATTCAGCTTCCTCCGGGTTGGTGGTACCATGAAAGTCCACCGCTCTGAACTTCCGCAATTTATCAAATTATCCGCCTCTGACATCTGGAGCTGGCACTGGAGCCCGAGACCCTTGACCCAAGGCGAAAGTGAAAGCCTAGGCAAAGGCCTGAAAAAACTGCGGATCCATCGCAGGCATAGGAGGAGGAGGAGTAGGCGGCGGCTCCTCAGGATGCACACTAGGTGCCTCTGGGCTGGGAGCAGAGTGTGTCCCCGCATCTTGCGAGACATGGGACTCATCTGTGCTCCCCTGGTGAGAGCGAGAACGAAGCCGAGCTCCTCGAGTTCTACTCCGAGGTGGCATATTACTCCTTCAAAAGAAAACCAGTGAAAAACTTTAGTTCATGCAAAAACAATTTTCAAAGTATATAGAACATTTTGAAACCATGCACAATGATCATTTAGTTATGTAAAACAATTTAAAACAATGCAAAACCATGTAAATAATGCAAATCATTTAATTTCAAAAGAATGTAAAATAAATCACAAAAAAATCCGACAATTTCTCCTTCGACCTGAACCTCAACCGAAAGCTCTGATACCATAAGTGTTGAAACCCCTCCCTGGAGAGTCGCAGGTTCGACGTCCTATGTGACATCTAGAGGCGCATCTCACGAGGGAGGGATTCCTCACTACAAAAGGAAACTCAAATGGAACTTATATTAATGTTCTCCGAACAAATCTTGATAAATTCACCCTAATTATCCTCCAATAAAATTGATCTGCTTAGGACCCATAATAAAATCCGATTCCTAAGCTCAAATGAAATTCCATGTCTCTTGGTCAAATAGAATCAGAAATCTCCTCAATTGGATTTCTATAGATTGCAAAATCGTCCAAAAACATAAACATATTCAATATCGTCACATAATTGACTTTCTTTAATAGTATCCGTAAATTCCCACTAAAACCCAAATCTCTAATTTTATCAAAAAAGGGTAGAATTTTTTTTTTTGAAAACCAACGCTTCAAAAATCGAGTGAATCGGAGGTCCAACGAAGAAATTACGAGCAAAAGAGTGGGAGAAAAAGAAAATTGGAAAAAGAAAAAAATATATAGAAAATCGCCTATACGGCGTCGCAGGAGCGCGGGTGCTCGCGACTGCGAGCGCTCGCCCTTGCGAGAACGCTCGCCCTCGCGAGGGCACCTGCGGACCCAATTCAAATTTATTTATTTATTTTTATTTTTATTTTTAAAAAAAAACATATATAGCCCAGATTTACTCCAAAATTCATAACTTTTGCTCCCGAAATCCAAAATTCATAAATTTGGTATCAATAAAAAGGTAAAAAGAAGCTCTACAATTTCCTAAGGTTATTTTAATAAGGCTGAAGCATTTTTTAAGAGAAACCTTAAATATCCCGACATCGGATCAGAGGTGACATCTACGCCGATGACCCAGGTTAAGTATATTTCATTAATTTTGTTGTTTCTTTCTCTCATTAGAAATTAATTATGTTATCCTATATTAATTGATTTAGTTTTTGTGTACGAATAATCGTATTGTCATTATTATTTGGTTATTTGTGTATGAACCTATTGAGTATTGTGATAAGATAATTTTAATGTATTCATTAAATCGCTTATTTGCAAACTTATTGCTAAAATTTCGATCTAATTCGTAATTGTTATGTTAAAATTCATATATAGCGACTAATGATTCACAATTATTAGGGACAATATAACCTAAATTAAATGACGCACCATATATGATTATTACCGTGATTAATCGATTTTTCTAATTTTTAATACTACTGCCTAATTAAATATAGATATCATATCCTAAATTATTTGGTGATTAAATTTAATTAACTATCGTATCTTGATTAAATATTATCTAAAAGAAAATTTAGGTTAATTATCAACCCACGATTAATAATTTTTATGAGATTTAAGAACAAATCAATAAAATATGTTTAATTAGGATGTAGGTCAAAATTGAACCAAATCTTTACTAAATTTTTCACTTCTATAATTTTTTACATGTATTCCTTAATTTGTTTTTATTAGTCTAGTTTCATTTTATTTTCTTGATTGAAAAAATCCAAAAATTCCCCAAACCTTAACACTGATTAATTTCATTTCAACAACTTTATACACACTTTTTGTAAAATCGACCTAGACTCAGCACTGTTACGAAAAACTTGAAAGAGAAATTGGAGAGGAAAGGGAATTAACATCAAGAAGAGAAGAACCGGAAAGGTTCCTGAAGGAACAAAAATGAAATCCATGGGCCAATTGAACGGAGAAAAGAGAACCAGCACAAAAAAGGTTCTGAAATGTTCTTAATACCTGATATATTAGAGTAAATTGTTTTCCAATTTAAAGAATATATTGGATATAGTTTTAACTATAGAGATTTCTGTCAGTTTTGAAAATTTTTTATATGATAAATCTTCAAACATTATTACATTTTCCAAATGAAAAAAAGTAGTTTTTAATTTAAACAAAATGAACACAAATTTTCTTTATCCTCAATTTTGTGTAAAAAAATAGAAATGTGAAATGTGAAAACAATTTGTTAACTACTTTAGAGTTGATTTGACTCGTCTCTTGAATTATTAGCGAAAAGAAAATTACTAAAACATCAAAAGGATCACAGGCATAATTCCTGAAAAAGATGGGTTAATCTTTATACGCAAATAATCCACTAAATGATGACAGGCCAACAGAACAAGGGCTGCATATTTTGGGTCAAAACGATGTATACATAATTGCAATTTGAATATTATTAAATTTATAACCCTATATATGTACAACATGGCACAAATAACACTTACCAATAAATTACATGCTGGCAACTCTTTTAGGAATATCTGGTTCCACGTCCAGTTCTCTATCAGACCCTTCAACAGTGGTCTAAGAACACAAATTATGTTTATCAACCCAGAAATGTCAAAGACAGTCGAAAAAGGACGATATGCAAGTGGGAATTACATACCTCGGACTTTCGTTTAGCAAGATAGCGATTCAATGATCCCTTGCCACACAGAATTTTGGCACCAGTCCCACTTCCCTCAACACCAACAGCTTCTTCGTCAACTACAACAGCATCTATAATATCATCCCCACTTCTGACATCGGGAATCTGTACATATAGAAGTTGGTGTATCTAAAGGTCAAATTTTGGTTGATGAATAAAAGCACAACTTGTTAATGAATAAAAGCACAACTTGTTAAATTCATAATTCTGGAACAGTCTATAAGCATTCTGAAGTCCTAAGGTTAGAACATGTTTATTTCAGAAGAATATAATTAATGTCATGCAAAAGTTCATGGTCTTCTACACTTCTCCTCGCACCCTTCACTCAAACAGTAGAATAGACAACAAACGACATGTTTCCAGCTCTGTCACTTATCATTGGCTGAGCTCATTGGCATGTGTGCTAGGGTCCCGTAATCTGTATAGACAAGAAAAGGTGCTCCAACTTGAAAGAAAAACACGACATTATGATGCTGTAATGCTGTAGTCCGATACCTATTTAACAGGAGAGGCCAAGATTTGCTTTTGATCTTGCATATAGTTCAAACGACGCTCCACACAAGTTAGCCAAAGATTTTTACATAAAACTACTACAGTGTCACCAAAAATTTAATAGCAATGCAGGAAAAACAGAAATCCAGTAAGAAAACCACATAAAGTCAACTCTTCTGATCTCATCTTGCGTAATGCATAGCTCTAACACTAAAACAACCTCATCTTGCGTAATGCATAGCTCTAACACTAAAACAATATTCTCAGCATCACTAACCTGAAAGTAATATCGTTTTCAATACAAGGTTTTCAACAGAAGAGAAGAAATGATATACCTCGTACATAGCATCCAGCAAGATATTCTCTAAAATCAATCTCAAGCCCCGAGCCCCCGTGTTTTTGGTTATTGTTTTTCTAGCAATTGATCTCAAAGCATTCTCCGTAAAATGCAGTCTAACCTGAGGAGAGAATTAAAACATGAATATGTTTATAGAATTATAACTACTTTCTATTCCCATAAACTGAAAACAACTGAACAAAATCGCTGAAGTCCCAGAATAGTTACCATCTTTCAGCATGCAAGACAACTTACAGAATTACCAAAAAAATATCTCAATGGTACATAGGTTCACCAAATATGCTGCATATGCAAGAGAAGCAACAAAAATCACTTACATCATTCATTTGGAACATCTTCATGTATTGCTTACCAAGAGCATTTTTTGGCTCAGTCAGAACCTGAGTGACAAAAGGCACCAACAATTTATAATCAATTGTATTAATGCATTAAAGAAACTGACGAGTTACGAACATAATAATGTTGGCCATTGGTGAAATGTACTCCAGAAAACACAGTTCCGGGAACAGAATATAAACTCCAAGCATTCTAGCAAGTTCAAATGTAAAGAGTTTAAATCTAGCATCTCTATGGAAATTATAATCAGGCACATATTAAGCATATGTATTTCATCATCAAACCACACACGACGTGCATATATGTAACAAACAACACAGTTCCAGGAACAGAATATAAACACCAAGCATTCTAGCAAGTGCCAATGGAAAGAGTTTAAATCTAGCATCTCTTATTGAAATTATAATCAGACATATTAAGTGCATGTATTTCATCATCAAACCACGTAAAACATGCAGATATGTAAGTATGTAACACAGAAAACTGTCTTGAGAATATACCTGCACAAGCTGATTTTCAGTAAGAGCTGACAAACTGACAAGAACAGGGAATCTTCCAACAAATTCAGGTATCAAACCGTAAGAGATAAGGTCACTACTTTCAACCTGCCAACAAAAGCAAGTTGAAGATTCATAAAAACAATCGAAAACTGCTACAATCAAAGAAAACTCAGAAGTGCATATGGAAAATAGAAAACGCCACAATCAACTCTTCTCAACTTAAGATATATTTGCACTTACAGTCTCCAACAGAGCTGATGTTACAGCAGCACTTGCAGCACCACCTGTCCTCATGTTTGCACGTACTGGTGCGCAAAACCCAATTGAAGAATCTTGGCGCCTGAGACAGAAACAAAGACAATCTATTAACATCATCTATGCTAGAGTTCAGAATTTGTATACACAAGCAACGCTTTTGTATTTTTATGCTAGTTCAACCTTTCGGAAATTGTCTTCTCCAAATCAATGAACGCACCCCCACATATGAAAAGGATATCCTTAGTGTCAATCTGGAGAAGGAAAAACAAGTCAAACAGTAAACACAGAAATAAATAGAGAAAACTAATAAAGAATGAAGAACAAAGGAAGTATGAGCCCAGATGTGATACAAGGAACAGTATATCTCATCTGATTAGAGCTACATAGGCAAACCTGGCCATTATAAATTTCTCACCAAAATCTATAGCAACAGCAAGCAAAATTCTTTTTAACAAATAATAAATCAAAAAATTAGATGCATGCATTATATGTATGCAACATATACCTGAATATTGTCACCTCTTGGATGCTTTCTAGCACCCTTCTCTGGAACATTGACAACCTATGTCAGTCAAAATCAACATGGATGTGAATATACTGTCCAAATGTTAACCAAATAGAGCTGATATTTAAATTGCTGGCATTCAAATTGTTGGACTTCAAGCTGTTTGAAATCTGACATTTTATGGAGCCATAAGCGATGGAACATCGCGTAATTTCTATAGTCTATCCAACAAAAGTACATACTGTTCCTTCCAGCATTTTCAGTAAAGCCTGCTGAACACCCTCTCCTGACACATCTCTACTGATGTTAACGCTCTCAGCCTGCACAATTAAGGAAAATATGAATGATTCATATAGAGTTTTGATGGGAGATTAAGATTGAATGAATAAATACAAAGCATGAGTAACCTTTTTTGTAATCTTGTCAACTTCATCAATGTAAACAATACCCTGCTGTGCGGCTGCCACATTATAATCAGCAACCTAAGACGTTATTAAGGCATTAAAAAGAGTTAAATTGGAAAAGAAAAAATGATAGTCACAATGAAAACCCAAAAGTAAATTGAAAAACATAGTCAAGTTACTCTTAACAGTACTCTTCGGATCACTATCCACTTCTTATGCCACCATTCACATATGTGGCTGCAAAACACATTTGCCACCCTAGTTATTATTTAAATTTCTTCAACCATGCACTGTATCACTTTTATCATCCTTTTTACATATTCGAAGACTAGAGAATGGTTGCCACCTTTTTGTATGTATAGAAGGGAGTACTATGAAAAACTTAGCAGTGGTGAAATATCAGATGTGAATTACCACTTTCCTACCATCAACCCACTGAGTATTTCGTACTTATCATTCTTCTTGTCCTATCTTCCTTGTCTTCTTTCTCAACTATTCACAGAGATTTTGTTGTTCTACAATGAAGCAAATCCAACACCAGAGATTGAACTATCAACAATTAAATCTACCAATCCTTAAGATCCGATTTGCTTGCACTTTAACACAATCCTAAATCTGGAGGAAGTGCCTGAGATAAAAGAGGCGAAAGTTTTCTAAGTAATTTGTTTCCCAATGTCACCATCAGCAATAGTGTAGCAAAAAGTTACCATTTAACCCAAAAGATTAACTTAATGGATGAGGCACAAAAATGAATCATATATTATTCCAGTACACCGCTCATACTAAGCCTGAATAAAACCTAAATCCACCATAAATGAAGGCAGCATGACCTGAGAGAAAAACCTCCTGGTCACAGGCTCTAATGCCATGTTAACAAACTATTCAATCCAAAAGTGTAAGCTAGTGGATCATAAATTATAAACTATTCAATCCAAAAGTGTAAGCTAGTGGATCATAAATTATTCTAATGATGACAAAATAAATACTAAAGTTATTAACTGGTAACCCCACTGATTATCTATGAACAAATAAGCTTATGGTAGTTAAACAGTAGCAACAGAACTTAAAAGCAAGATAAGAAGCAGATAGTTGGAAGATCTGAAAGAAATAAAAGAGGTAGGAAGACTAAAATTTATTGGTCAAAGGTCACCTCAGCATATAAACTCTTAAGAAAATATGTGCATAGACTATGAGCAAATAGTGTGAAGTCCAGTCTTAGATTGTACATGACACTGCATAATGTAACAAATAATCACTTTCAAGGACAATAGGCTTTCAAGTCATAATTAGTGGTAAAATCAAAATTTTAACGATGACTATTACCACAAGTAGCTTGTATAGTATGGACTCCACATCTTCCCCCACATATCCTGCCTGCATGTAGCATTTTGTGGTAATCATAACAAAATGATCAAGACTCTAGTAATAAAAGAAGGTAGCTAAATGTTATGAATAGACCTGAGGAGATAAAATCATGAAGAAGATCAACTGATAATATTGCAACAGAATTCTCTTATGCCAACTTGTGTGTATTTTGTTTGTGCATTGAGTTAAGGAAAGAGATTTTAAAGGGATTTACGATGACATTGGGCGAAATAAAATCATGTCCGTTCCAAGTTAAAAGATAAAAGAACAAAACAATGATATTTCAGTACCCAACATTACAGAGTTTTGAATAAGATAGGACGGGGGCGAACTTATTCTTATTTCATCACAGAAATAATAACTTCAAGTCAACATAAAACCAAAGGAGAACTAAACCCATCATGCTTAAAGCAGGCAACAAACATGTCTCAACAAAAGGCAATATCAATAGTTTGGAAAAGCAAAAGACCAATGCCAAAGCTATATTTAACTAGATGAAACAGTTAAGTTTTTCAACGAGTTGTAGTAATACTACCCAGTCCCACAATCATTTTATTTTCAGTTTCAAGACTCATTTTAAATTTTAAAAAAAGCAGTTAAATTAACTGAATGAAAAAAACAAGGACACCCCCCTATTGTACCATGAAGTCCACGCAAAGAAGCAAGAAAAATATATCACAAAATCTAGTTTACTAATTAAAACAGTAAAGTTCACTCAATTGACAACACAATACCACCCTCCCCTCATCCCCCACGAATTCAAACAATGGCTCGCCTTCTTATTCCATGACTCTTCAAACTATTTGAAATCAACCCAGAGATTAAGAAAATCAAATATGCAAAACATCTCATACGATCAGATACAAATATGTAATGAATTCCAACAACTTGCCTGAGTCAATGTAGTCGCATCTGCAATAACGAAGGGGAGATTGACAAATCGGGCCAAAGTTTTGGCTATTAATGTCTTCCCTGTCCTTGAAATGAAATTGAGAGCAGTGAACAAAGGAGACAAATAATCAACAGCATCTACACTAACTAGTCAAGAACAATTTCTGCTCAATTTCTTTGTCTACTAATTAATTCATTGTGTACAAGTTCATTAGAAACAGCCAATAAAGATAAACTAGCATAAATGCTAATGTATTTTCATAAAACAGAAAAATGCATAACTCTTGGTATACAGGATGCAGTCACGATATGATGCTAACTGTCATGGATAAAAATAATGGCAGTCTTGGAATTCCTTTGTCAAACTGTTAGCAAGTGGGCAAATGTTGTATAGAGGAACAAGGGACTCGTGAATACAATGGTAAATGAAGACGAACTCTTTGTATTCAAATTTAACACTGAAAAGAATGCACAAAAACTGTTGGAAGCAGGGCCATGGCACATAATGAGGCATCCTATTGTGATTAAGAATGGCAGCCTAGAGTTACCTTGGACAGAAGCAGGCTTAATTCAGTACCTTTATGGGTGAATATTCACAAAGTTCCCTTAGAGTATTGGTCTGCGGAAGGTATGAGTTATATTGCTAGCAAGATTGGAAAATCTTTAGGATTAGACGAGAATATTGCCTTAATGAGGAGGATTGGGTTTGCTAGAGTTTGTATAGATGTTATATACCAATGAAGCTTCCGAATATCCTAAGAATCATGATTCATGAAGCTAGATTAGAAAGGAGATCTTGTAGAGGATTCAATAGGAGTAACATATATATGGAAATCGAAGATGAAAGAAGAGAAGTAGGCTAGGAAAAGAAAAGAGAAGCAAGAGGGGAAGCAGATGACTGAGCCATGTCCAAGCCAAGAGAAGGGCATCCTAGCATAAGGAGATACACCAATTGAAGTGCAGGTCTCCAAAATTTGACTTAGGAGGAGAATCAAGTGATCAGACATGGGCAACAGGGCAAGAATCAGGAGGATTACAATATGGCTAGGATTGGAGCACAAATAGTGGGGGCTAATCAAGGATCAAGAAATGGGAAACGGGTGATGAATTTGGCAAGTACTATTTCGATAGTGCATGTACCACTGACAATTGAGGATAAGTAGGATAGGAAGAAGGGACAATCGGCACTCCAGTGATGGAAAGGGAGGAAGCTTCTAGTACCAAGAGTGACTGAACATCTATATCCCTGAGTTTGAATAGCAAGTATAAGAGAAGAAGGGCAGGTAAAAAGAAAAATTGATTAAGGTAGTAGTATGGAATGTTAGAGGCCTTAATAGCCTAAATAAACAACTTGAGATTAAGGAGTTTATCAAGAATAGCAAGCTAGAGTTTGTTGGTTTACTAGAAACCAAATAAAGAGTGAGCAATTGGAGAAGTGTTTATGGTTCCTAGACAAAGGATGGAAGGTAATGAGTAATCATGATCACAATTTCAATGGGAGCATGATAATAGGCTTTAATCCTTAGAAAGTGGATGTAGTGAAGTATATTGAAAATGATCATTTGATCCATTGTGGTGTCTCACTAGAACTATGATTGCAATTACAGTTTTGTATGCAACCAATCATAAGTTCCAGAGACTACATGCTTGGAATGAGTTGGAGAAAACTAGCAATATCATGAGTCTGTCATGAACAGTTTTTGGAGATTATAAATGTACTCTCAAGTCAGAAGAATGAAGGGGTGGGAGAAGTTGGAAACAAGCAGACTGTCGAGAACATCAAGAGATGGTGTAAACGACAGGTTTGGCTGATCTGAAATGGTATGATAACTCTTATACTTGAAACAATAAGCAATTTGGGGAATGGTTTTTGCTGAGAAAATTGGAGAGATGTATGGTTAATGACAAGTGGATAGAGACATACTGAACAAGCAGTGCTTTGTTTGATGTTCCAAGTGTATTAGATCACAATCCAATATTAGTGAAATTGCTAGCAAGTGACAGGAAGAGGAAGGCCCCATTTAGGATATTCAATCACTTGATGGACAATCCTGAATTCAGAAACATACTCAGATAGGAAATGTAGTGGGTGATTACAGGTTCAAAGGGGTACTAGCTCAACATGAAGCTGAATGCCTTGCAAAATAGATTGAAACTACTCAGCAGAAAAACATTTCAACCAGATTTAAAAGTTAAAGTTGATGCTTTGGAGGAGCTAACGAAACGTCAAAAAAGAATATTGGACAGGCCAGAAGATTTGCAACTTAAGAAAACAAGAATCTTCACTGGTAGAAAAGTATAACAACTGCTAACTAGTACCAATACTCTATTAAGGTAGAAATCTAGAATGCTCTAGATGAAGGAGGGTGAGAGATGTACTAGGTATTTTATGAGTTCAATTTCAGCTAGGTGAAACAAGAATTCGATCAGAATGCTAGAAGATGAAACAAGGCAGATCCACGAGGCCATAGAAGGTAAAAAGAGGGTTGCCTTAGAGTATTTACTAGGTAGTATGGGACTGCACTGCTAACAAGAGCTATACCCGCAGAGGTTCTAGCAGGGCTTAAAAAGCTTGATGAAGAAGACAAGGTGGAGTTAGTTAGAGAAATAACAAGGGAAGAAATCAAGAATGCTATTTTTTCAATGAACCCTGACAAAGCCCCAAGATCAAATGGATACAATGGGAGACTCTTTCAAAAACATTGGGATATTGTAGGAGAAAAAGTGGTAGCAGCAATGGGAGAATTCTATAAGAGAGAAACAATCCTCAAGGAATGGAACAAATTTTTGTCTACCTTGCCCCAAAACAAAGCAATGCTAGGAAGTTGGAACAATTCAGGCAAATAGCCTGTTGTAACTTTCTATACAAAACCATCATGAAGATTCTAGCAAACAGATTGAGAGCAAGCCTGGGAAAGTTAATCAGCCCAGAACAGAATGCATTCATCAAGGGGAGATCAATGGGAACAAATATCCTACTATCTCAAGAATTGTTAGAGGAATATAACTCTTAGAGGAGAATGAGGAATTCCACCATAAAGATGGACCTTGCGAAGGCCTGTGACTCAATCAACTGGAGCTTTCTATTTAATATATTGGAAGTAATAGGTTATCCTCCCTTGTTTAGAAAATGGATAGAGGAATGTGTAATCATTGCTTCTATAGCAATCTTGGTGGATGGGAAACCTACAAACTTGATCAAAGCAAGGAGGGGCTTAAGGTAAGGGACCCACTATCCCCTTACCTGTTTGTATTTTGCATGGAGGTTTTGTCAACTCTTCTCACTAATAACATACGGAAGCACCCAAAATTCCAGTTCCATGGCAGATGTAAAGGTATGAAGCTTACACACCTAGCTTTTGCAGATGACTCGCTATTGTTTTGCAAAGCTGAGAAAAACTCAATAGATCTAATCTTGCAAATAATGAAGGAGTTCCGAGAGATCTCAGGCCTAAGATGCAACCCACTGAAGAGTTGTTTCTATTTATCTTGCAACTTAAGTAGAGAGGCAGCTTCTACAGCTATCGAGATGGGATTAACACAAGGGAGTCTACCCTTTAAATACTTAGGGGTACCAATCTCTCAAAGAAGAATCAGTGTCGTAGATTACAAACCTTTGTTAGACTTAACTCAGGGAAGAATCAACCCATGGAGCAATCAATTCCTTAGCTATGGAAGCTGGCTACAGCTAACTTAGACAATATTGAGTAATCCTAACACTTAATGGATCAACCATTTATCCATCCCAAAAAGTATGCCCAAGGAAATAGACAGAAAACTTAGAGAATTCTTGTAGAATGGCTCAAACCAAGGAAGAGGCAAAGTGAAGATTAGTTGGAACAAAATTTGTACATCTAAGTAGCAGGGGGTCTAGGACTTCATTATGCAAGGATGATTCACAAGGTGAGCAAGGGATGAAATTTGTGGTGGTTGTGCTAAAAAAAGAAGGATTTATGGGTGAAATGGATACACAATATATTCATAAAGCATAGGAGTATTTGGATCTTAAAGCCAAGGCAGGACATGTCAGGAACTCTAAAGGAAATTCTAGAGACCAGACAATGGATGCAAAATAGATGTTCTATAGGATTAAGAATGGAAAAAGCATGTCTTTTTGGTATGATAATTGGCACTGTAACGGTCCCTTATATCAGGTAGAAGAGGTATAGCCCTTAAATTGTTAGTGAATCCAAAAACTAAAGTAAGTATGTTAATCAATATGGCCCTTCCACAATAGTAGAAGTGTCAGACTCATAATGGAAGAGTTGCCTAGATGCCAGGAAGGAGAGTAAGATGAAATTCAGTGGCTAGCAGACAAGTTAAGGAAGTTCAGCACAAAAGCCTACAAAACACTTTCACAGACTACACAGAGCACAAGGCAGGAGTAGACAACCTTAGTATGGGATACTGACATCAATCCACCTCATTCATTCATCTTATGGATGAGGATCAATGGAGGGTTGCTTGCAAGGGATAAGATCAAGTTTCTCCATCAATACATTGAACTATGAGTTATGTGATACTGAACTGGAAAGTTTGGAACATTTGATGATTAGATGCAGGTATATCAGACAAGTATAGAGCCGAATGTAGCTTATTCTCAACATGGACAAACCAATGGACTCTTGAAGTGAAACTATTGCTTGGTTGTGGAAACTTAGAGTGCATAATGCAGCTGATCTCAAAGCAATTAAGTTAAGCTGGGCAGCTTTGGTGTACTACAGCTAGAAAGAGCGTAACTGCAAAGTTTTCAAACAAGAAGTAGAAGTGTTGAGATGGTATTTTAGGACATATTTCTGCACCTGGCCATGTTAGCAAGAGGAATAGTAGCAAATCTGGCAAGTAGAATGAAGAGAAGATGGGGATTGGAGTAATACTGGTTTATCTGGTCTCATAAGTATCCCTTAGATTTCAAGATATAGACGATTACTAGGAACCATAACTCTATGTAATCTAGATCTTTTGGATTCTTCTAGAATTTTTGCACTCTAGACTGTATTTATATTTATTTAATGAAATCTGTTAATTTTTGGAAAAAAAAGTTATAGATCTGGATTTCGACTAGGAATGTTGAAATTTCAGATTTGGTATAGGCAGGCTTTTAGGTTTAATTGGTAGAAATTTAGGTTTAGAATTTCAAAGTTTAATATGGCTGAAATTTAAGTTTAAGATGGGTGGAATTTATGCTAGGTTTACTAGAATTTAGTGAGGAACACAAATAATGAAGAATAGGCAATTAGGAATCACTCATAGGGTCTAAGAATCACTCTTAGAAAAAAGCATCACAACACCTAGTTGAAAACTCAAGTTTGTAAGAAAAATTTCAAATTGCTTGCCAAAATATACACATATTTATAAAGAAGTTTTTAGAACCTTTAATCTAATAGGAACGGATTTCTAACAAATTTAAATCTTATTCTAATAAGAATTCTATAAGTCTTAAATAATTAGGATAGCATATCTAAAATAAAACAACATATTTAACTTACTACTACTTCCTATCTAATGAGAAATCCTAACACAATCTAAATTTTAGCTCTATTCTTTAATGTCAACTCAATTCTCAATCCTCATCCTACCAAATTAAAGCTTGTAGTTGACTAATCTTTCCTCTTTTATTTCTTTTATAGACTTTAAATTCTTTTGCATCAATCCTCCTTGGCTTGTCTGAAGTCATCCTCGATATAGAATGTGATAAATACTGATCATATAAGTTTGGATTCAACTTCTAAAATCCAAGTATTGTCAAAAATCGATCTTCCTTTCTACTTGTCAAGAAATTGTCCATATCCTCCATCTCTTGTGACTACAATTTATTCGTCAAGAACAACCTCTATCTCCTCTTTAAGATGGAGAATGGCAAGTAGAAATTGTCCATATCCTCCATCTCTTGTGACTACGATTTATTCGTCAAGAACAATCTCTATCTCCTCTTTAAGATGGAGAATGATTGGAATTCTCACAGCCGCAAGAGATTGCATATCATCATATCCATAATAAATAGTAAAGTCTGCAACATTAAAAATAAGACTATTTCCTATGTCACTTGGTAATTCTAAAACATAAGCATTAGTACTTATCTTCTTAATGACCTTACAAGATCCAGCATTACGTGAATAAAGTTTCTTATATATTTTTGTTTGAAAAATGCTCTGGACAAATCCTAAACATCACCATATCCCCTTCATTGAATTCCACCAAATGATGATGTTGATGAGCATGTTCTTTATACGACAAGTTGCTGGTTATTATCTTTCACCGTACTTCATCAAAGATGTCCTTTATGTGTTGTGTAAAACCTCTAGCTTCAATACTAGCCTGTGATATTTATGGTAAAGGCACTAGGTCAATAAGCTTCTCTGGTTGAACTCTTTAGACTATCTCAAAAGGACTTACTAGTTGACCTATTTAAAGAAGCATTGTAACCAAATTCCGTCATAGGAAGAAATAGGTCACAATTTTTCACATTGTCTCCAACCAAACAACTTATCGGTTTTAGGATGAAAAGAATTTGAAAATTAAAGCTTAGTGTTCAATGTTTTCCATGAAGTTCTCCAAAAATTACTTATAAACTTCACGCCACAGCCAAAGACGATAATTAAAGGTAATTTATAGAGATGTACAACCTCTTTGAAGAATAGTTTAATAGTGTGGACAACATCGTAAGTCTTGACCAATATATTTGCAAATGGTTTCATAATGAAACCACATGGCTTCTCTACAATATAGGCATCAAGAACATACGTATTGCTACTTCTTGTAGTCAAATGCACTAACTTGCCATCATTGTCAAATTTGGACTTTGCAAATGCACTCATAGCTTCTACTTATTCATATGCTTTGATAAATTCTCATCTTCATTCAAATCTATTTCTCCTTCATCACCCACTATAATATAATCTTCATCAATAACACCAAGGATATCATCAAGTTTTGAATTAACAAGTTTCATAACCCAAAGTAATTGTCAGATGACCTTTTTAACTCTATGTTCAATTATTTTAGCTGCTTGTACTATTCTTTCGACCTGTTTCCTTGTTGTTTTAGTATGTTGTTCTTGTATTTTGATCTGTTGCCCATGGGTTTCAACCTGTTGTTTTAGTGTTTTAAACTCTTGTTCAAGCATTTCAGCTTGTTGTTTTAAGTGCTTCAACTTGTTGTTTAGTTTTTTAGCTTTTGGGTTTGCCAAAGAATCCACTTGGTTCTACTTTCACCTTTAATGCTTTGATCATCTCCCATTCTCAAACTCTCCGTATCATGAAATGCTTAAACATCATCTATATGTAAGCTTGAAGATTCTAATTTATCAGTTAACGGGGAGTTGCCAACAATCTCAACTCCTAGAACAAATACTTTCTTTGAGGTAGTGCCTATTAAATTAAGGAATCCAAATTGCTAAATAATTTTTTAGCAAAGATTTTCCCTTGTTCTATGTGTTGTTGATCAATATCAATCCCTTCATCTCGCTTATTACCACGTTCTCCATGTTTAGCATCAAGTATAGGTTGTTGGTTTGCATAATTTTTTCTGGTGGGTGTTTTGAATTGTAGAGAATGCATATCAAGGCTATTTATCCTCTCCAAAATTTGTCGAACTTGTTTTCTTATGGAAGTAGTTACATGAAAGTTGGTTTTTGGAACCCCTTGTGAAAGAGGATGATCTATGCCCAATTTCTTTGCAATATTCAAAAGTATTTCATCTTGCTCTAGGTTGCTGAATATTCTTCTATACACCGTTCCATTACATGTCACCATTGTGAATCAAAGCTATAATACCAAATTGATGTAGGACAAATAGAAGTAGGACTAGCAGCTAAAAATCACAAAATTAGGAAATTTGGTTGATATTGGGCTGTTACAATATCAAGTTTTAGGTTTGAATTTCAACTAAGAATGCTGAAATTTCAGATTTGGTATAGTTGGGTTTTAGCGTATGATTGCTAAAAATTTAGGCATCGAATTTCAGGGTTTAATATGGATGAAATTTAAATTTAAGATGGGTGAAATTTATGACGGGTTTCTTGGTATTTGGTGAGGAACACAAACAATGAAGAGCAGGAAATTGGGAATTACTCCTAAGGTCTAAGAATTACTCTTACAAGAAATCATCACATCTTCTGATTGAAAACTCAAGTTTGTAAGAAAAATTTCAGATTGCTTATCAATAAAGGGCTGAATATACACATATTTATAGAGAAGTTTTTAGAACCCTCATTCTAGTAAGAAATGGTTCCTAATAGATTTAAATCCTATTCTAATAAAAATTCTATAAATCGTAAACAATTAGGATAACATATTTAAAATAGAATAACAAATTTTAACTTACCAATACTTCCTGTCTAATAAGGAAACCTAACAATCTAAATTTCAACCCCTATTTTTGATGTCAACCCAATTCTCAATCCTCATCTCACTAAATTAAAGCTTGTGATGGACTAATCTTTTCTGTTTTATTTCTTTTATAGACTTTAAGTTCTTTTGCATCAAGAGGTTTAGCTTATTGAACAGTCATGTTAAGGTCAACAACAAATTACCTGAACCTGTAGGCCCCATTAGAAGAATATTGCTTTTCTCAAGTTCAACTTCAGCATCTTCCCAAGCATTTGTTGTGTTTTTATTAGAATCGACAATAGACCTAGCTTCCCAATTTACAACGAATATGAAAAAGATTAGGATCCTTGAAATAGAAATGATAAAAATAGTGTTGCAACTGAATACGCAAATAGAATTCATCGAATTATGATCTTATGATTATGTAGTACTTTTCTGCACTTCATATCTAATCAAAGAAATATAAATAGAGATTGGCTGCCAACCATTTAATATGGAAGAAAATGAAACGTCAAAGCTGACCCCACTGGATAAATGTTGACGCATTTAGACAATTATGACAAGAGGGAAAAGAACAGAAGAAGAAAGGACCAGATGTAATAATAGGACTGATGGTAACAAAGAGCAAAGCAAATATTATTAGTAATCAATTTTACATAGGCACATTGAATCTGATGTTTCCATATATACTAAAATAATCAACAGACAAATTGTTTGCTACAAGGTTGATGGTTCACTATAACTTATCTCTTCCTTATATGGTTGTTGCAACTGTGTTATGTAAATACTTAGCTATTAATTACATAAGATCCCCTATTACAATAACAATCATCTACAATTTTGGATTAACCCCATGAGAAGATCCAAAGCAAAAGCACAAAATCGTTGATGCATAGACCCTAAAGACCAGGTCATTCAATTGAGAAGCAAAATCAGTTAAAGGATCTATGTAAACCATGAAGACAAACACATAGTCAGTGTATGGATTGGATTCATGTCTGATATTGGTTTATTTCCCCTTTTAAGTCATCCACACTGCCAGCGAACTCAAGAACAGACCAATGGAAGTAAGCAGCTCCCGCAAAACCATAACTCACCGTTTTTCAATGGAATCTTGGTAGATTCTCTTGTAGTGATTGTAGACTGCAACAGACAGCACCTACGCTAAGACAAGTGAGATAAAAACAGAAAATAACTCGGAAAAAGAGTACAATAATATGTAACACAGATATTGATACCAGTAGTTAAACAAAGAAGTAAAGGTGAAACAATAAAGGGATGCGGTAAGTGGGTATGGATTTTGCAAGACAAACACGACAGACTACCAATGATTGCAAAGGTATCAATTTCACGTTTCAGCACAGAGTCCTATTTTCTTCTGCAATTTCAAAAAATGTCTTAACAAGAAACAAATCCTATTCTTCTGATAACCAACAAGCATTAATTTCCCAAAAGAAGTAGAAGTGCTAGCAAAATTTATTGCCTCTTTAGTCTTCTTAGGAGTCCAGTTCACTGAGAAAATTTCTAGACAACAAAACATATGAAGAAGAATTTTTTATAAAGAAAAAAAGAAAAAAAAAACAAGATTCTGGCAATGTTAAAGGCCAGCAGGCAAGATCTTCCTTCTTCAACTGATTGGCTTTGAGCTTCCATACAGGGAGGCCAAGTTTTAATCATGGAACGCATATAGCACTATTTAATGAGCAACTTTAGTTGCATTTGACACTTGCACAAATGCATAAGCAACCACTCCGATTACACAACAACAGCAAATATCAAAAAGAAAGAAGAAAAACTAAAAACCTTCTTAGCCCTCTCTTGTCCAATCACAAACTTGTCCAATCCCCTACATATATCCTTTGGTGTTGGGAACTTATTCCCCAAATTGGAACCACCCCAACATCCATCATCCTTGTTAGAGCCACCTCTACCTCCGCCACGTATCACATTCAACCCACTCTCGTTGACCCGAATCGTAGCAATCCCATCTCCGGGAGGTTGCCACACCTCGGGCGGATCCCCATAGCTCGACCCCCCACTATTTCCACTTAATTTGGCGTTAAAGTCATCAACTAAACGACCTCTCCGTTTCCAGTTCTCCGAAAACTGAATACCTTTATAGACAAAGTAATATCTGAACTGAGACACCGTGAACGCAGCCACTTGTTTCGAGATATTAGATCTGAGTACAGCAGCCATGAGAGTCGCGGGTAAAATGATGAAGAGCGAGGCAATCTGAAACTGAGAAAATGGGGTATCTATCAGATGAAACGATCCGTAGATTGGTTGGTTACTAAAAAAAAAAAAAAGGAAACAGGGGACAACAATAACAATGTTCTGTGATTCAGTTCCTTTGTTTAACTTCATGTATGGACGTAGAATTAGAAACAGCGGAGAAAAATATGTAATGAGGACTAACGAGATAGTAATCGAGTAGATTAGGACACTCCAAAGCTTAATCCAAAACTGTCCTAGAAATGTCGACTTCTGTTAGCCTGTGTTTGGATCGAAGGAAAGAGAAAAGAAAGGAAGATAATTACATGTTTTTCTTTCTATTATTTGAACAAAAATAAGCTAAAAGGAAAGGGAAGAAACGGAGAAGAATAGGAAAGAAATTTGAATCAATAAAATATCCCATCGAATTGGTGGAAAAGCAAGGAAAATTGAAGGGAAGATAAATTATCATTATATCCTTATTTAACTCAACATAAATAACATTTTCAGTTACAATTCTCACACACGCATAAGATATCAATGACAAATAATTAATACTAATGACGAATATTTATAAAAATAATAATAACCAATATATAAATTATTAATTATAACACATCAGAATAATTTTATTTACTATAATAATAATAATAATAATAATAATACTAATAATAATCGAAACAATAGTAATAATAATAATAAATATAAATATAATAAATACTCAACACAAATTTAAATAATAATCCGAA
>JAOTIZ010000006.1:18275541-18288650 GCA_027123425.1 Erythroxylum panamense | reverse complement strand
TTATTGTTATAAATTTTCTACTTATTATTATTATTATTATTATACAAAATCAATTTTCTTATTATTTTGTTATTATCATTATTATTCATAATTAATTTTCTTATTATTATTGTGATTATTGAATTCCTTATTATTATTAATTTTCTTCCTGTTCTTCTTCTATCATTATTATTATTATTATTATTATTATTATTATTATTATACGAAATTAATTTCTTATTATTATTGTTATTATTATTATTTGTTAACTTTTTACTAATACAAATCATTCGTTTTAAAATAATCAATGAATTACATATTTCTAATCATATTATACTGCAGGGGCATTTTCGTCATTGATATTATTTTTATGTTCCGTCTACTGCAACCAAACATATTTTTGTCCTCGAGACGGAGACAGTTTTTTCTATTCTGTCTATCACAACCAAACACCTCATTGTCTCCAATTTTTGTTCTGTTCCGTTTTTCAAATTTTCGTCTCGTTCTGTTTCTATATATTGAAAATAGTAACCAAACACAACGTAAAACTAAAACCCACGACAATATACATAACTAAATGACCCATTAACTAAAATTCTAACATTTTCAAACATTCAAGGACAACTTAAACATTCCTTAAATATTCAAAACAACCCTTAACATTAATTCTTTCATTAAATATTTTTTATATTTTTATATTTTTTAAGACTCCATTGTCACTTATACAATTTATCTCAAGTAGATCTAATAAAATATGTAAATATACATTAAAGTAATTTATCTTTTTAACCCAAACATTTTTTATCAAATTCCCTAATATCTTGCTTAATTTGTATACATAGAATGGAACATACCCAGTTAAAGAAAAGCAAATGCAAGCCCGAATTAATTTTTCCATCTCTATAACAATAACAACAACATTATAATAAAAACTTCACTAAGATGTAGAGTTTTAGAAGGTCTAGAAGTTTGCAGTTTTACTCCTAAGTAGTAAAGAAATTATTTTCGATAGATCACATAAAAGGAGAAAAGTAAAAGAAAGAAAGAAAGACGGGAAAAAAGAGGAAAAAAGCAAATTACTGTTTAAAAATGGTAAAAGTAAAAAATATACACAAATAACTGCATTAAAAATAATAATAAAATAGAATATGAACAAATAAATTCACATTCTAAAATATAAAGATAACGAGATAAAAATAATGATTATAATCAAAAATAAAAATAAAAATAAAAGTTAATACTAATAAAATAAGTAAAAAAACAAACAAGAAAGAGAATAAATAAATAAAAGAAACAAGTAATTAAAAAAATTAACTAAAATGACTAAGAGGGAAATACTAAAACCAAATACAAGACACAATAATATAAAAAAGATTCGAAAGACCTATGGAAAATGACCACCCTATGTAAGATCATTTACGTAATATCCTTTGTCTGTATCTTAGTTAACCAAAGCTTCTTATTAAGGGCCAAGTTCTTGGTTAGTTCTAGTAGTCATATAGCAGTCTTATTAAGCCACCCTAATTTGATATGGTGAACCAATCTCTCTCTCTCAACAACTGTCATTACTATAGATATAGACTTTATAACCAACTTGTCAGACATGTTCTTATAAGACAAAGAGAAGAAACCCAAGTTTAACATCAACAACGACATCGACCTTCTTATCAAGATTCTCAAAAGAATTGACGGTAGGTCACCATGAATAGGCCTGCGCTTATTGTCTCTAGTTCACCATTATTTGCAACCACTCTCTATAAGAAGAGCTCTACTTCTTTCATGGATCCCTCCTTCGTCGTTCGAAATTCACCCTGTTGTGGTGGCTCTTAATAAGTACAAGTGACTTTATATAGTGTGCGTGCATTCCATATGTGTGTACTCTATTGTCTTCATGGAGCAAGAAGGAGAAGGATTAGAATGAAAACAAGAAAATGCCAAAAGAATGAAGAATGACAAAAACTATGGCCATGAGATGTGTCTTATGGTCATTGTCTTGGCCATGAGATCTAATTTTGTCATAGGCGTGACACACTGAGCATGACACTGAGTCACTCCCATGACACCTAGTGTCATGCTCGGTGTGTCATGCCTATGACAAACTTAGGTCTAAAGTCACACCCATGAAACCTAGTGTCATGCTCGGTGTGTCACCCATGACTTGCCACTTGTCTCATGTTTAAACTAGTTTTTCACTATAAAGGGACTGTTTTGTGACGGTAGAAAAATAAGCGGACAAATTAGGTTTTTCTTCTTTTTTCTCTTCAATTTTCAACAAGAATGGAGGCGACAGAAGCTACTTCTTGGAGACTCATAGAGAAGATGGAAGGTTAACTTCCCGACACCAATTTAAAGGTGATATTGATGCCTTGAGTGCACGGTTAAGCTTATCTTATCTTTGTTTAATGTTGAATCTCTATTTTGGAATTGTTTAGGTTATCCTTTGCTTAATCGATTTGGGCATTCATGTATGAATAATTATCCTCTCGTTATCTTTAGATTGTTTATATTAGGAACCCATTGCTATAATCGTTAATACAACCCGTAATCATTGTATTTGGATTCATAGCTAAAATACTCAATATAATTTGTAATTGTTATATTGAGATTCATTTGTGGCAACTAATGGTTTCGAATCATTAGGGATAACTTAACTAGCTTAAATAACCTGAGTTTATATGGTTGTTGCTTAGATTGGTCTGTTTTCCATATCGTAATGCAACTTCCCAATTAAATATAGAGAGCATTCTAGGTTATTATGTAGTTAAGTTTAATTAATGATGATATATTAATTAAACAAGACCTAAGGAAAAATCGGAATTAACAAAGCTTGTTGAAAGCATTATAACAATGAAAACTGTTTAATCATGTGTAGGTTGAGATTGATCTGAGAACTGGGTTTCACACATATTCATCACTTTTACTGTTTTTGATTGTCTTCTATAATTTGTTCTTGTTAGTTTAGTTATTGTATTTTCTCAATTGCCAATTGTTTTCATTAAAGTTAGCTGAACATTCCCTATGATACAATCTTGACTTAGTGTGTAGAGTTAGGTAAATTTTGCAGTGTACTTGACATGCATTGTCAAATTTTGACATCGATGTCAGGGAGTGTGTGATTTAACTTTTGTTTTTGATTTTAGTTGGTGTTTTGTGTATATATTATTTATAATCATTTCTTTTATCTATTTGTTGATCTTTAAACTTTCATTAGTGTTGGTGTATGGTAATAACGAGATCTCCTTATAGATAACCTGTACAAACATCTTAAGGAACTCGATGTGGTTTGTCTGAGTATGAAGCCTCTTAGGGTGATAGACGGGTAGATCATGTTGAAGGCTTTCCTATTCTCACTAAAAGATGCAGCAAAGGATTGGTTATTTAATCTACCTGCTGGGAGAGTGAATACGTAAATAGAGATGAAGCGGCTATTTTTAGAAAAATATTTTCCAGCATCAAAGAAAACACGTATTCAAAAGGAAATTTGTAGCATAAAAGCAACATAATGGAGAGTCCCTTTACGAGTATTAAGAGTGCTTTAAAAAGCTTTGCGCTAGTTTTTTGCACCATAATATTCTAGAGCAACTTCTTATCTAGTATTTCTACGAAGGATTGTTACCTATAGAGAGGAGTTTAGTTGATGTAGCAAGCGGTGGAGCATTATGTGAGAAGACTCCTATGGAGGCTCATATTTTGATTGAGCAAATAGCCCCTGACACTTAATAATTTGACACTCGCAATGATGTTTGTTCTGTAAATGAGGTAAATACTTCATCCTTTAAACATCGCTTATATGAACTAACATCTTTTATTAGGAAACTTACAGTTGGATAGACATATGTAAAGACATTTGGAATATTTAAAAATACGAGCCATCTGACTAATGAGTGTCTAACATTACAAGAGGGAAGTATGGAATACATAAATGTTACAAGAGGGAATTTTCTGACCAATATAACCTGTTAACAGTAGTGCATCGTAATGCTATGCAAAATAAATTAGACCTACAACTGTAACAGTGATGAGTCTAGGACAATCCCATTGAGAGTGTTCGGTTAGCTTTTGAAATGAAATTAATCTGTGTTTAGGTTTTAGGGGGGTTGGTTTGGTTTAAAATAAGAAAATAAAATATACCTAACTAACTAAAGCAAATTAAAGAATGCATGCAAAAATAATGAAAGTGGTGAATTCTCTAGGAGTTAGGTTCTTTGGTTCAATTTAGACCTACACCTAATTAAACATACTTCATTAATTTGTTGTCCTTTTTATCTCTCCTTGATCTATTAGTCATAGATTAACAACAAGCTTTGTTAACCCCAGTTTTTCCTTAAGTCGTACTTAATTAAAACAAGCTCTTTAATTGACCCTAATTATTGGGAAACCTATAACAAGCTCTTTAAGTTTATCCAGACAATAGGATTACAAATTAGGAAAACAGACCAATCTAAGCAACAACCACATATGCTTGGGTCATTTATGATTACGAACCATTAGTCGCTACAAATGAATCTCAAAAATAACAATTACAGATTATATTGAATTCTAGCAATGGGTTCTTACATAAAAACAATCAAATAGAGCATTCAATCATTCTTAGACAAGACCCAAACATTGAAGATAGGATAGCACAATCAATCAAGAGAAAGAATAACAAACTCAGTAAGAAATACACTTAATCAGGTTTGTCAACATCGATGTCACCTTTGAACTGACATCAGGAAGGTTGCTTTCTATGGGTCTCTCACGGTTGAGAGCTTTGCCCCTTCTTCTCATCTTCTCTCGAAGCTCCCTCTTTTCCTAGCTAAAAAACACCAAAACCTTTCATAACTTTCAATCGTCACACTTTTGCTTTTTACTAAAAACTAGGTTAAAAATAGATGAGGATGTGTCACAAGTGTGACATGGGCTATCATTCCCGTACATGGCTTCTCACCACCATGAATGGGTGTGTCATAGTGGTTACAAACCCTCTCACGACCGTGAGAGGTGTTGCATGGCTGTGAACATCTCATACCTTCTTCTTCTTTGATAAATCTCATCTTTCTTGGCATTTTCTTGTCTTCTCTTGCTTTTAATCTTCTTCTTCTTGCTCCAAGAAGACAAGTGAATGTAAATCTTCGAAAAATGGCTCAAAAATAGTATTTTTGACTCACTTTAGCCCTTTCACTTCCTATTGTGCCTAAAATTACATATGAACTAAAGTGAGTATCTTAAACATTTTCTTATCATTAATCACTAAGTGTTATGGAATAAATTTATAATCAATTAAGTACATATCACTCGTACTCCCAGACATATAACCCAGGCTGAAGACATCATCCTAACTTGAATTATGGGGGGAATAGGTAACAGAACTACTTCCTAAATCGACCACAAGGAGCACAATAATTCCAACCAAAACCACAAGCTTCTTTATCGGATTCAGGTACATCTTTAGAAGACTTGATTAAGTCTGTAGTTAATAACACTCTACAATTTTAGCAAGAAGTAAAATTGAGCTTCCAAAACTTGGAATGCCAAATGGATAAGATGGTAGTAAGGATCGATAGTTTAGAGTCATAAAGTGGAGAACAACTACCATCACAGCTGGAGACGCATATGAAGAATGTTAGTGCAATCCCTTTAGGAGTAGTAGGAAGCTTGAGGACCCTAAACAAGTTACTCAAATGATGGCTAATGAAAAAGATATTGAAAGGTTGCTCGAAGGAGAAAGGGATAAGCCATCAAGCTCAAAGGTAAATACTGAATTTCCAATTGTTGAAAAGACTAATCCTCTACCATTTCCTAGTAGGTTAGCAAAGTTAAATAAGGAGGATAAGGATAAAGAGATCTGGGAGACGTTTTGGAAGGTTGAGGTGAGCATTCCATTGTTAGAAGCAATTAAGCAAATGCCGAGTTATGCGAAATTCCTTAAGGAATTGTGTACAAACCAGCGAAAGTTAAAAGGTAATGAAAAGATTAGGATGAGTGAAGTTGTTTTTGCAGTTTTTAAAAAGAAAATACCTCCTAAGTGTAATGAACCAAGCATGTTTACTATTCCTTACAAAATTGGTAACATTGAGATTAAACATGTCGTGCTAGATTTATGAGCATCGATTAATGTTATGCCTCATTCTATGTATGCTTCTTTAAATTTAGGACCATTAAAAGAAACTAGTATTGCCATACAATTGGTTGATCGTTCTAATGCTTACCTAAATAGGGTGATTGAGGATGTGCTTGTGTAGGTAAATAAGCTAATATTTCCTTCTGACTTTTTGTGGTTGACATGAATGATGAAACTTCCCATAACCCAATACCTATCTTACTAGGGAGGTTGTTGTTAACACGACCCAAACTAAGATATAAGTTCGTAAAGTTAACCTTACGATGGAATTCGATGGGGAAGTTACTTGTTTTAATATTTTTTGTTAATAAGCACTCCTATAATGACCACTTCATTTTTGCAATTAATGTGATTGACTTTTCAAAACAAGAAGATTTTAAGCAAAAACATACAAATAAACAGAAAGCAATTTCCATAAACGAGAAGACTAAAGCTTTTAATGTCTCATCAAAAAGCTTTACCATTAGTCAAAAAGTGCTTCTTTATTGTGCTAAATATAAATTGTTTCTGCATAAATGTCATCCTTATTGAGTCGATTCTTTTATGATAGCTGATGTTTTTCCTTATAGTGTAGTAGAGATTAAAAGTTTTAAAACAAGGAAGACATTGCATGTAGGTGGTCATCAACTCAAGCCTTATTCTAATGATGGTTGACTAGAAAATGCCAAATTCATGATTCCTGGGGATCAAAATTTTGTAACTTGATGAGAGCAACATGGAGTTGAGTCAACGACTGTGAATAAAGGCACTACTTGGGAGGCAACCCAAAGGAAGTTGATTTCTTTTTATTTACATTTTTGCATTTACTATTTTTGTTAAATTCTCCATTTTTAACATTTGATGTTACATTGGGGACAATGTAAATTTTAAGTGTAAGGTGGGGTTATCAGTTTTATGATGTTTTTGAGCTTAATTGTGGCTTTTTAGGAATTTTCAAAATCAATCAAACAAAATCAAATATTTTTCTCTTTTTCTATTGCTTTTAAGACTATATAGTCATAATAGAGAGCGAATTGACTAGAAAAATTCATGAAAACTTTAGCATATACTTTTGCTCTTATAATTGGTCAATATGCATTATCTTTAGAAGAGTAGTGAGTAGTGGTAGACTAAAGCCAGTGAGATTTTGAGCTTTATTAGACTAATACATCCATATCAGTTTCATTGTCTTTTGTTTATGTGTGACTTTCTTAACATTTACATTATGACTTTGCTTTGATTTTTATTCGAGACAACATTTTTATCAAATGCATTAATATGGAAATGATATAGGCATTCTTTGCTTTATAAGTTTCATTAGCCAAATAGACTACCTATTGATATACTTTCTCCTTTGTTAATCGCCCTTGAGTTTTAATTGCCTTTTCTTTTTGTGCTAACCTTATTACATGGTTTAAACTTAACCAAATGTCCTACCTAAGCCTTAAATAAGCTAGTGGAGCATTTGTTGATTGTTAATGATTGTGAATGTACAAGAGTATAGATGTGGAGGGTGTGCATATGTCTGGGATGGTAATAATTATTGTGATATTATTTTATGTCATATCAATGAAATTCCCATGTTAATGTAGCTTCTTTCATTTTTTATTAAAAAAGAGAAAAAAAGAAGAGAAGAGAAAATGAAAATAAAAAATGATGATGAAAAAATGGTTGACTAAAAGTATCAAGGAAGAAATACATTTGTTTGGAAAAGTTGTTCGTTTGGTTTCTCGTCCTAAAGTTATGTTGAATGGGTGAATTGAGTATGTTGCTATTGTACAAGTTTTAATCTTATAAAACCCTCAATATTCCATAAGTGCACGGCTCATAGCATAGTATATGAGGTGTCGTTCCTGTTAGGAATTAGTGAACTAATCAAATACTAATTTATCTAAGGTTTATAAGTGTAATTAAAATGAAAATAAAAATGAGCAAAAAATTAAGCAATTGAATATGGATAGATTGAAAGAGAAATTGTAAATTAACATAAGAAATAAAAAATGAGTGCAACCAATTAACAATTGAAAATCCACGCAAGGAAGATTAACCAATTATAAGAGAAAGGGATTCATCCTATCATCTAATGCCTTAATCATTTTTGAGTTAATTCAGTATTGATCCTAGAAGTTCAAAAGGTGATCACTCTCCTTCGAGTTATAAGCATTTAACCCTAAACCATAAACCCTAATTGAACTGTATCATGGAATTTGCAATCTTTTAATTAGCAAACAACCCACTCATCCAATTAGATCTTAAGCCCTCTAATAGACATTCGGGTCCTCACACGAGATCTCTCTTCATATAAATTACCGATTTGATTGTTTGCATGATCTTATTAGATTGTTTAACTCTCATTACTCAATCTAATCATTTTGCTATCGATTCACTCTCTCAATTTAATACTGAAGCATGCAAATACAATAAAAAATCATGAAACCTAACTCATTAACATCAAAAGTAATCAAATTAACATTGATTCAAGAATAAATCCCTAAAAGAGTTTAGAACATCCTTAAACCCAAATTCATCATCATCACATCCATCTTATACATCAAAATGAAAAAAAAAAGATGGAAAGATAAATGTAACTTCGAGTGGATTGGAATGGCAACTAATAGTTGTAGGTTGCATGATATTTTAGTGGGTAGTTTAGTATGTTTTTATTTGTTAAATTTAATGATTAATGAAAGTTTAGGTTAGGATTATGTTATTTAGTTAGATATTTGTATTTTGAGTGTTTTATAGGTTAGAGCATGCTATAGAGCTTAAATTTTGAGTATTTGAGGTGCCTTAATGTGTTAGTATTTCAGATCAAATATCAAAAAATAGAGAGAATTAAGAGGAAATCTAGAGCAAGGCCCAGGACCACGATCGTGACAGAAGCCTAGTTGTTTGCCACAATCGTGGCCCTATATGCCATGATTATGACAGGGAGCAAAAATTGAGTGCCATGATCATTGCACTATGGGCCAAGATTGTGGCTTGTGCTATAACAAACTCAAGCTATCTTCTAAAATGCTACTTTTTAAGGGATATTTCGGACTTTTGGGCTCGGGTAAACACTAATGTTTGCCATAAGTGGAAAAGATATATAAAGAAAAGAATGAAGAACTAATTGGTAGCTCCAACTTCTGCCACTTTGGGAAAACTCCAAGAAGAAAGAAGAAGAATAGAGAGAAGAGGAAGAAAAGGAGAGAGGAGTGGGCTTCTACTGTTGCTACTTTCCTAAGCCATCCTGATCTTGTCCATGGGGCATTTTCTTTTCATTTTGTTATTCTTTTCTTTGAATGTGTAAGATGGATATGGTAATGTTAATGGATTTGAGATTGATGATGATGTTCTAACTTTTCTTTAGGGATTTAAACTTGATTCAATATTTATCTAGTTGTTTTGTGTTAATTCAATTAGGTATTGTGATTATTTGTTGTAACTTTATGCTCCAGTAATAAATCACGAGAGTGAAACAAATGCAAAATGATTGGGTTAGTTAATGAGAGTTAATTGGCCTAATAGATCACGTAAATAAACAAATTGGTAATTATACAGGTAGAGATCTCATTTAAGGACCTGGTTGTTTAATAGAATGCTTAAAATATGAATAGGTTGTGGGTTGATTATTAATCGAGAGATTATGTTCGGTAATGCAACTTAATTAGGTTTTATCAATTAGAGCTTAGTGATTATGACTCGAGAGAGAGTAACCAACCCTTTAATAGTCTAGAACTAACACCACATTAAAGCAAAAGTGATTAGGTTAGCGTTGATGATAAGATAAATCCCTTTCTCATAAATTGGTAATTTTTCTTGTGTGATTTCCCATTGTGAATTTGGTGGTGCTCAATATTCGATTTCATTTGTGTTAATTTTACAAATTAAATTTTTGTCAATCATCTTCACGTATTTACTTTTCTATTCATTTTTATTTTAATTTTAATAATTCTTTAGGCCTTAGATAACTTAGAATTAGATTAACTCAAAAACTCCTCAAGAGATCGACACCTCACATACTACACCCATAACCTATGGGTTTGTAGTATTTAAAACCTTGCCTTAATAGCAGTAGTAGCAAATGCTTCCTCTTCCTCTCTCCTCTTCTCTTTTCTTGTCTCTTCTTCCTTAGCTTCATTCCCAATGTAGCAAAATGGAGGCTCTCTTTTTATGGCTTCTTTCTTTTCCTCTTATACTTCTTTTCCATTTAGGGTAAAAACTAGGTTTTACTTAAGCCCAAATGTCTGAAATAGCCCTTGAGAAGTTGAGTTTAGAAGTAGTCCCCACGTTTGTTATCGTACCTACCATGATTATGGACAATGAGTCACGATCGTGGCACTTAAGATTTGGCTTCTGTCACGATCGTGACTAATGAGTCACCATCGTGGCCTGTGTAGGTTGCTTCTATCACGATGATGGCTTTGGCTTCTCCTCTAAGCTTTCTCCAAATCTTTTTTTTCATTTTTTAACCTAATCTCAAACACTAAAAAACTTATCAAAACACCTCAAACACATAAAATTAAAGCCCGATAACATGCTCTAAATCATATAACACTCAAAAAACACAAACACATAGTCATACTAACATAATTCTAACCTAAATAAGCACAAATCATCTAATTAATAGCTAAAAACATACAAAATTACCTACTAAAATAATGTAACCTATAATTATTAGTTGTATATGAGGTAAATGTTGTTTTGAAAGGATCACTCCTTAACGTTTCAATGTATTGTTATCAATGATTTTTACAAGTGATTCCTTCTAATTGGTTATGCTTCTGTGGTTTATGGTGTGAGAAATTTGAGTTGTGAAATATAAATGTTGCATTCATCATAGCTAATAGTACCTCATTTTGAATGAATGTTAGCTTGTGTGCTTGATGTTTCATTGCATGTTACTTTTGCTTCACTAGCTTGATGGCTTTTATGCTACATTACCCAAAATACATCTCACCTTACCCTTGCCTACATTATAACCTTAGTAAAGTCCTTTGATTCATAATTATGTATGTGTCTTTTAGTGGTGGAGAAATGAAATGATATGAAAAGATATGGAATGTCATGATCATGAATGGTATCTGAGTGTACCCACTAATATATCTTATTTAAACACATATTGTCCAAGTTTACCTCTAGATTGCTCAGTTTCTGAAGGTAATGATTGTTGATTAATCATGAGTAGAAGCGTTGAATGTTGAGTTCTTACTATAGTTTTTAAAAGTTATTCATCTTTGCTAATGATTATTTATTTTTAGAAAATATGGAAAGTGAGTAAGTATTTTTCATTTGTTACTTTGATTTTGATGATTTGCTCAAGGACGATCAAAAGGTAAGTGTGAGGGAACTTGATATATGCTTAATTGTTGATACATTTTGTAACACCCCACTGCTATAGAGTATATACCTGGACATCCAAAGCACATTCAAGTACATTTCCTATAACAATAGTATGTTAGAGCAATTATAATATCTTAAATGGCATCATAAAGAATATACAATACTTAAAACCTCATCACTTCATTTCATTCATTGACAAAAGTTCACATTATAGTCATTGAAACAAGTATTTATATTACCAAACATGAGAAAGTTTACAATGCTTTATAAAAAAAGTTCTATATGTCAAAGAAACTACAAATATAATCTATAACTCCTTTGATGTCAGCTGACAAACCTTTGAGCCATATCTTAATCCAAATTGTTCCTCTAGAAAATCGTAGGAACTACGTCTCTTGTCCTATAGCTGAAAAGCCACGTTGCAATTTTTAATGAGTTTTGTGAACTCAATGAGTGAACCATCATTAATGATCTCACTCAAGTCAAATACACAAATATCACACAACCAACCAATTTTGCAAACATTTTTCATGTCGAAAGACATAATGATTGACATACATTCTCTCAGAACATGTATAACCCAATCGATCACATTATCATGGCATATCATTTTATCATCACAATTTATAAAAAGATTTCATAATAATATATTTCATAATCATAAATATATAAATGCAGATGCATATGAGACTCCAGATTCATTATTATTTATTATGACCGAGTGTCTTTCAAATACAGATACAGATGCTGGCCTATTGGGCTCAGGCAGATACAAAAATCATAGAGCAAAGCTCTACGTGTAGAATTATAAGCTTAAAGCTCTTTCATACTGGCTACTCTGATCACAACGCCTTTATCTGAATATGCATTTTATAAAATGCATCAAATAATAGAATATGCCATAAATAGCATTCACTTATGATGCACAGACAGAATCATATATTCATAAAACCTCAGTCCGGCATTCAACTTTCATTGAGTATTCTAAAATCATTCAGAATTATGTTGCAAACATATATCATTCAAATTTTAGATGCAAACTGAACACTTCCAATACATTCCTGAATATCAAAATCCTCGAACCATTAAAGTTCAGAATTCACTTACAAATCACAAACAGTTCAATAATTGGAAGTTAAATAGAATAAACCAATCCTAGGAAGATCATCTAGGTTGACTTATAGTACACTCCAATTTATGTTATTGCCTGGACGGTCTGGCAATGTCTGAATGGCTTCTGACTTAAGCATCTAAAATGTAGTATCCCACTCCCGCAAGACCCAAACTTGACATCGAGGGTGATATTCGAGCCCGTGCCTCACGAGGGTGGTATGCTAAAGCACTCAATTACAGTCCAAAAACTCAGTATGACAATTTTATTTTTGAAATAATTGTATGCGCGGAAATCAGTAAATGATTTGGGCCCACTTTAGTTCGAATTCATTTTCGATCATAACACAATTTCAGTCATAAAAAGGCACTCAACAGTATTTAACGCTTTCAGTGATCACATTACAAATACGACATTAGCTAAATGGGACCCATTGAAATAAAAAGCACTATTCTGTGGAAATTGCAGAAATACAAATTTACACAAAAACAGAATAACACTAATGCAGACGTGAACTGATCTCGACCTCAATCTCTGACTTGCATGCAGTAGACATACTCCCGTTTGTCTAACGGGGTACTCTTCAAATCCTGAAAAATAATTGCAATG
>JAOTIZ010000006.1:18184449-18198954 GCA_027123425.1 Erythroxylum panamense | reverse complement strand
AGTATGAAAATTTTGGATATCGGAGTCAAAAATTATGACTCTTGTAAGTAGAGACGTTTTGGATAGAAAAGCAGACGGAAGAAAGCAGACGATAGAAAAGCAGAGGGAAGAAAGCAGACGATGGAAGAGCAGACGGAAGAAAGCAGACGATGGAAAAGCAGACGGAAGAAAGCAGACTATAGATCAGCATGAAAGTACACAAGGGAAAGCGTGGTGGTTATCGAGAGTACTTTGAACAATCCGGACTACAATTTATAGCTTTTAGTTCAAGTTATTTATTTAAATCAAATTTAATTAGTTTAGTTCAAATTAAGAGTTAAATTGAATGATCATATAAATATCATTTGATTAGTTAAAATATTATTTTTATATTACGTGTATTTCATCATTGCTACTTCTCTGAAGTTTAATTGCTTGGATTTTTTTTCCAGAATTATTTTTTGAAAAATTAAAATTTACTGAATAAACTTACGTGTCCCGGAATCATCTTCTATAACAAGGACAAAGGTAAAAATGATAACGTCATAATCCCATCAAACAACCAAACGACACCGTAATAAATACATTAAACGCAACGGAGAAACACAGAAACAATGCAAATGCTTTAACGATCAAATTCGGTGAATTTCCCTTATAATAAGGAAACCCCTCCCATCTGAAGGAAACTCCAGAAGCTTCCGAATTCGGGTAGAGCCACCGGGTGTCATCTACATCTCCATATTGGTGATATCTACCGAGGTATGAAAATCCTATCTCGAATCATGTTTCTTCTTCTTCTTCTTCTTAATCATTGGTCTGCCTATTTGGGGGTGGAGCGACGAGGGATTTCTTCTAACCCGCTCTGGTGGAAGTTCTTATGTGCTTTACTGCTCGAATCTGCGATTTTGAGCTTGGTTAGAAAAATATTGGCGTAGACTGTTGGATTCGATTGCTGCCGCTTACGGTTTGGAGTTTTGGAACTTCGAAATTCAATTTTGGTAATTTGTGTTTAATTAAAATATAGATAGTTGTTTGACCTACTGAAGCAATAGAATTCTATATCTTTTATATTTTGAATTTCTGATTTCTATGATCTTAAACCCTAAATTTATGGTCTAAAACTTTTGCCTCTTGTTTGGATTTCGGATGATTTCAGTGGTTTGGAATTGTGGAATATGCGATTTGTGTTGTAAAAACTTTGAAATTCTGAGATTCGTAGCAAACAATGATTTGTAGTTCAAAGAATACATCAATTTATTTCCTTTTAAGTTATATATGCACTTCTTCAGTTTCTATTTTTTCTTTGTTAATTGCAATTTTATATTAGACCAACAAGTTTGGTTTAGATAGACTCGCGCGATGGGTGAATGGAAGATGGAGGAGATGCCTCTCCCTGCTCTCTTTGAGCAAGCTCGAAAGATCCATCTAATGGCTACAGAATCTGGTGCTACTGATCAGGTACACCTCTCCAGTACATTTAAGCAACACCCTCTGTCCTGTTATTGTCGGGTTTCTTCTTTCTTCTTTGTCTTTTAATCTCTTTTTCTTTATACGGGTTTCGATTGTTCCTATAGGAGATGGTGAGGAAAGGTTGTGAGGCTCTGGACAAGTGTGAAGATATGATAACAAAATTGGGTTTGTTCTCAGCTAATGAGACTAAAGATGATATTAGCACTTGCAATCTCAAATATCTTTTGGTAATCAATCCTCCTTTGATCTCTCTAATTTCATTTGATCTGTAGTTTCTTGCTTATCCTCTTCTTACATATTTGTGTTATATTCATAAATTAGTTTGAGAGATTTTGGTTGGTTGTCTTGTTAGTATATGGGAAACTGTATATCTAAATTCAAAGGGAGATTAATGAGAAAATCAGTTTTCGTTAAGCTTTCGCAACTGAAACAGTACTAACATACTCTACTGAAATGTGGTAATTCATTTTACTGAATTGGTTAAGCCATATGCATGTAAGACTAATGACATTGATAACTTATATGAGTGTGTTTGAAAGGCATCTTTCTGGACGGAATGAATCAAATGAAGTGTTTATTTGATGTTGTCGATGCTGTAATGTGAAGAATCTTTTGGTTTCATGTCACAGATGAAAATGTTTACATAAATGACTAATTCTGGTTTAGTTTCCTTTTAGGATAATGGCCACCATTGTACTTGCAATATAAATGGTGAACTATGGAATTTTGATTATAATGATCTTTCTCTGTGTTGTGTTTGTGAATGCTGGAAATTCGGGATTGATTGTTAACTGCAGTTTTCATTATTATGTTAGAATCTTGTTTTGTTAGTTAACTATATAATGTTGTATTTAGTTGTGTGGTGGAAAGTTGTTCATGTGTAAGCCTCTTATTGGATGTATTTCCATGTGTAAAATTTTCGTGAAGAATTAAGAAGAAAAATCTTGGTAAATGATGGAATGATTCCTTTGTTCAAGTTCAGAAGGATTGGACCCCTTTAATTCTTCATCTTTCTCTTACAAATTAAATATGCAATGGCCCCAATGCCACCACATTATATTGGCTTTTCTACTTCTAAGCATTGCTATATCTCTGAAATTGCTACTTATGATGTCATTTCTTGTCACAGTTTATTTAACTATCCCCGTAATATGTTCTTATAGGAGCCATTTTATCTTGCTGAGTTGACAGAAAAAATACAACATGATGATAGGATATTAACTCTTAAGGCCTCCCAAGCAAAATTAAAGGTAAATGTGATTAACCTTGATTGGTTCAGAATGGACATGTTTGCCAATAGTTCAGTTAATTCTGAAAAGATTCCTTTTTGTTTGCTTAAAAATTCCTTTTATTGAAATCAATGAAAGAAAGTTATGTTATAGGAATTCCTTTCATTTTGCGAAGTGATGAAACTTGTACCAGATGAACAGTGGCAATCTCATGATCAAATGGGTTCAAATTCTTTTGCTGATCGAAGGGCCCAAAAGGTAACTTTATCTATAAAATTGTCCACAGAGCATGAGCTTTGCAAACCTGTTTAAAAATTGTTTATTTGGATTTGTAAATAACATACCTAGGTTTTTTACTTGTGCAATTTTTAGATTGCACGGTTTAAACTCCAAAAAGCTGCCGAAGCAAAGCTGCTGGAAATAAAAGAGCGTAAGGAGCGACGTGGTCGTTCAAATAAAGCTGCTGCCTTGTCGGCTCCCATTGAGACTGGGGAAGAAGATGTGCTGGATGAGGATGGAGAAGAAGAAAGGGAGGTTAGTAGTTGACTGCAGCGATTCTAGATAAAATCATAGGATGACAAAATGATATAAAACACTTTTGCAATCCTTTTTTACTGATTCAAGCATCTATCCTCCCTCTGCCCATCCTTTTTCCCTTCCTTTTTTTAATCATACCTTGATGCTAACTTCCTTATGTACTGAATGGCTCATTGCATAGTTAAAGAATAAGTTTGTGAAAGGATATTTAAGTTTGAAAGGAATCAGTTGGACTTCATCGATACCTAATTAAAGATTAATCAGTTGAATAGTGGACTTAGTACCCCATATCTCATACAATACCCACCTTGCCTCCGCCCGTGAAATCTTTTGCAATATGGGATTCCAACTTTACACCTCTTTTTAGTTCAGTTGTGTAGTTTTCTCTCACTCATCACCATGCTACTTTAGATAAATGATATGGAACATACATCTTGAAACAGACATGAAAATCATGTTATGATGGTCGTACTGTGTCTTCATACATGTTATATATTTGATAATGGTATCTTGTCTTCAGACATGTATGTAATGATTTTTTCTAGTTCCCTAGATCTTGGATGCTGCGCTATTTAAAATTTTACTTGTATATGTGTGTTAATGATAACAATCTACTGGTTTAAAGGTGGTCCTAAACCTTAGGTCTACCACATACATATATCAACTTTAAAACAAATTTGCCCACTGCCACCTTAATGTTAGCCCTAAAATTTCAGTACTCAACTTTTTAGGAATGCCAATGTGTTAAGTATAATCAATTTGTCTTTGAATCACATAATTGTGACTTGGAAAATTGTAGTTCTTATCCATCCTTCAATTTTGTTTTTCAGAATGTTGGTCATCTAGGAAAGTTATCTTGATGTTACTATGCAGGTTATTCACCCTTTTAGCTTAACGAGATTTCCTTTTTAAATTCTAAAATTTGCAGTGGTGGGACACTAAACCCCATGTAGACATTTAGTTTTGCATATGTTATATAGTTAGGCAGTTAACTATCTTGGAACTGTTATCATGCAGGCTTGGTTGTCTGCCATCTCTTTGGCCATCTACAAGGTTAGTCTTCTCTATAGTCATCCTAATTTGCTAGCTTGTGACCCATATATGTTACATTTACCATACTGCTTTCAATTGCAGGCAGTTGATCTATTTGAAATGCTAAAGAGGGAGGAAGAAATGCTTTCCATGGTAAAGGAAAAGCAACTGAAGGTACTGTCATATTTTATTCCAAGAAGCAGTGATATCTTTCTTGACATATTACGTGCTATTTCTTGAATCTGCTGACATGCAATTGTTTGAATTCACTAGTATGTGCATCATGTTCAATTACCTGTTGCGAGGAACTCAGGAGGAATATTGTAGTTTCTTATCATTCTACCAAGGTTGTCTTGCTTGAAAGTCTCATGTTGCATTGGTAATTGAGCTATCAATTTAACTGCAACCATGGTTATCTTGTCCTCTGATGCATGTGGATGCCCTTAGTATAATATTTTATCTTGTGAATCGGGAATTTGACAGTTGATGATTGCCAACGAATTTCAGGAAGGAGATGGTGAATTTTCCAAATCTGTTCTTGATGAACGTAGCAAGAGAGCAGAAGCTTGGCATCGAGATGCTTCCATTCGAGCACAATACATTAAACCAGCCCAACCTATAACATGTGCTACTTTTGCTCAAGATGTTCTAGAAGGGAGAGCAAAGGCTTCCCAGGCTCATGACCACAAGCATCAGCCAATGATATTTGGACCAGCAAGTATTCTGGGTGGAGGCCTAACCGGTGAGAGGGAAAGGATGGCAGCACAGGTTTTTCAACCTGGTTACAGGTGCATTTCTGACGCTTATTCACAAGTATTATCACAATGCTTGCTGTTTCAATGCTCTTTCAACTTGAAACAAGATTATTGTTTTCTGAAAAAATTGAGCAGCTGCAAATAATGTAATTTAGATTTTTGAACCTCTGGTTTTCATTTTGTTAACTCCACTTCTAAATGCAATTCTAAGGTTGCCAACCATGAGCATAGAAGAAGCTGGATTGAAGGAGATGGAAATGATGAATAAATGGCAAGAAAGGAATGCTAAGCTTATGGAAGAAGCCAACTCCACATGGCACAGTGATAGTCAGCCAGGTGAAAATGATGATGATGATGACGACACTGCTGTAGCAAAAGCAAGAGCATGGGATGACTGGAAGGACGATAATCCACGTGGTGCTGGCAATAAGAAGCTTACCCCCTGTGGGTGAAAGGATTTGGCATTTTCTTTTCTTTCATTATGTAAACTACAGAAACCTTCCCTTTGTGCTTTTTTCATTTGCAATTCATAGCTTTGCTGTTACTGGTTCTAAATATTTTTTCTATTTACTGTTACCTATACAATATTTTAAATTCCTTATAGCTACTTGTTGACGCCTTGTGTTTGACTTTGACCTGTTGTAGTACACTTCCTCTCTGTAGCATTTGATTTGACATTGCAAGGCAGTGTAGAGGGCTGCAATTCTATAAAGAAATCGTGTGGGCCTTTGACCATGTAAAATAATCTTTATGTTTTGTTTAATCCCTGAGGTACCTCTTAGGGGTTTGCTTTTAATGAACGAAAAGCTGCATATTAGAACCAACTTAAGAGTGACTGGAAAGAAATTAAATTTAAACCTTTGATTGAAATGAAATTGTCTGTATTTTTTTAGAGAGGAAATTCATTAAAATTGTGCAATCCTGAAGCTGACAATGTTATAAGCTCGCAAGTGCAGACAAATTGTAAGGCAACTCCATAAAAGGAGAACTCACTAAGGTGCAGAAGTGAATAAACCAAATGGTAGTCGCAGGGACTGGTGATGAATTTGCTATCTTCTTACACTGGATAGTGGATACTCGGTAGGTAGAGTAATCTGGATATTTTAATTAGGATCCGTGTTAAAAGTTGTTCTCTTGTCTAGATAATAAACTTTGTTTTGAAAATTTCTTTAAATTTATCAGTATGCTGAAAAAATATAGCATTCCTCTCCTACTATAATGCATGCATAGTTCTACTAATCAAGTTTGGAGGATTGATCTATTCCGTGCTTGATATGATGTCATTTGTTGAGAAGTCATTGGATGACTTCTTCATAGTTGTTCATGTTCCCATCTAACTAGTAGACAATGTATTGATTTCAATACATCTAATGAGGACTTACATTTGAAGAAGAGGTGCTCTTGAGATTAAGGGAATGATCTATAAAGCATATATAGTCTGTTGTGTGGGAAGTTTATGCTTAGAAGTCAACCAAATAAAGGTTGCTACCCTAGGAAGTGCTTTATTCTCCCACATAATATCAATGTAAGGAATGTAAGGAGGTTTTTGAACTTGAGGTCTAAGTAGCATTTTGCAAGACCTCCGGGCGAATATATAAGAAGAATGCTTTAGCCAGATATAAGGATCTTGTTTGTTGGTATCGGGGAGATAATTGGGTAAGATATTACCAAATTGAGTTGCGAATTCATTCTTCTAGGTATTATTGTTGATGATTTAGCAGACCTTAGCATCATTAGGGAAGAGATGAATAGGATTGCTCACCAAATTAAAATTTGTTAGAGGTCCTTGGTTTATCTAGTTGTCAAACCATAGGGAAGCTAATTCTTAACAATACATTTGATGCTTGAATGGAGAAGTTCTCTCAAATTTAATAGCTGAGCAATAGATGACTTAATTTTGATTCTCCAAAAGCTTTTACCTTTCAAGAAGTAAATGTGGATCCAGTTAGCTCAGAGTGTTTTAGAATTTGGTATCACTTATATTCTTTTAAGTGATTTGGAATCTGTGATGGCTGAGAAGTTTCACTTTATGCTTCACCACCTCTATCTTCTTCATACAAATATAATATTTAAAGCTATGAAAATGATAGGCTAAACCTTTTTTTTATAAAAAAAACTGCTGATTCAAATCCCTTAATCCTATTAGAAAATTATTGAAAAAAAGGGGGCTTTTTTACGTTGAAAATCTAGTTCTTGATAATTATTAGGATGTGGTGTGAGAACAAGAGATTACCAATAGTAGCTCTATTGTAGCTTCTTTCTGATGTGCTAACTTCCTTGTTAGTCATTGCTCCAACTAAAGAAATTATCCTTAGTTTTTAAGTTAATTACCTCTATATCAATAATACAATCTTTAAAATACTTTGTCGAGACGGTTCCTTTAGTCACTGCACAATAAAATAATATGCTAGTTATGGACATTATTCAAAGTTTTGTCAACATCATATAATCAAACAAAAACTTTTCCTCACCAAATTAAAGTTGATGAAGATAAAAACTCAAAAACTTCTATTTAATTTTGTTTTTGGTCAATAGTAGAATTACCTGCGATTTTAGTAGTTGGTTTTCCTTACGAATTCTTTGGTTTATATGTTTTGGCAATGCTAACTGGAGCGTAAGTTTCCTAATATGTTTTTTTATAACTACATAATATTATCATACACCAGTGATACTGTTGCATCAAAAGAATTTGTGGTCAATTAATAATTTGCTTGCAATATTATCCATCATCTTATAAACAAAAACACAATTAATTTTACCCATGGAAGTAGTCATAGTATGTATATCGTCTTTTCAAGTTGTAAATAGTAATAAGACCTAAATTCATATAAAAAGTGCCTATATAGTTGTAATTATAACAACAAGTGTACCATGTTGATGGCCTATGTGGAATGGCTACTATAGATGCTATGAAATTCTTAACCATGGTATTATAAGATTATTGGTCAACATTTCCTCATGGTTTCCAAGGCTAGAAGGACACTTTGAAACTTCAATTTTGTAGGTGCAATTATGAAAATTGCTCTCCCATTTTACTTCATATCCCTAATATAATTCCATTTCCAATTTTAACTTAAAATTTTTTTTCTCTCAACATCTTAATGTGTCGCATATAAGCAATGAAGTTTACTTTAATCCGTAAGGTTTCATACATTCAATAGTCGTAATAGCTTGCAGTTACTGTTATAAAAGAATTAAATTCTTTTCCTTCTTACGTTTAAATAATAAAAGCAATAATATATGCAAGGTCATTAAATGTAATTCACACCTTTTATATGTAAAAATCGTGTCTCAAAGAGGTTATCGTTAGTCGTTGATGGTTGCTAGATGACTCACTTGCCATTATTTATGATCGATAATTAAAGGGTCCACAAATGGCCAACCCATAAGCATATATAGAATTACACAATCGAGTTTGCAATACCTTTTGCAAGTTTTGTTCATACAGGAATTCCTACCATGCCTTTTAGTATTCCTTCTCTATATCAAATCATGTCACCACCTACACTTAGGTAATCAAACTCCATTTCATGCTCAATCTTTTCTCTCATCACTTGCTCCTATTACTTAACAAATTGTCTTAATATACTACAGGCAAGCACATAGACATCAAAGTAAGCATTCCTACCCTCACTTATTTGTATTATCGACATTCCTACCTAAAAAATGGCAAAAACAGACATTGGAGCTTACCACACATGGTCATCAAAGAGATAATTGATATGTGTTTAATTGTTAATATATTTAATCATGTACACTTAGCAATTAATGATACAAAAATACTTAAAACACTCACTTTAATTCTTATACAATTTGGAAGTAAAGAAATTAAAGTGAGTCAAAAGCACTAGGCTGTTTTTTGAAGATTATTTTTTCTTGTCTTCATGCATTAAAAAGAAGAAAAATAAAGACAAGAAAAAAAGACAGAAAAATGAAAGCATAAAATGCAAAGTGGAAGCATGAAACGTGCATGTTGTGGACCAAAAAACATGCACAATATGTAGAAAATTGTTCGTGAACTGTAAATGCTCGATTGTCGAAATGAGTAATAAATCGGTAAGAACCGAGTTGTGTCCATAGAGATTATGAGAAAGCTCAATTCTATGCTAGCTAACTGTGTTTGAAATTAGGTTGGCTGAAATTTTAGGAAATTTAAAACAATGTAAAGAATAATTAAAAACTCAAAATAAATTTCTGAACAGCTACTCAATTCAATACGACGAAAATTACTATGAATATGACAAATTTGTGCAGTAACTAATTAAGAAAAGAGCGCAACAATTGACTAATCAAAAATATTCATGTCAATGGGGAATGACTTTCTCTTAGGGAATGATATTTTTTTGCCAACCTTAAAATCGAATTAGTTGTCCTCCACAGATGAATAATCCTAAACTTGTATGTGAATTTTAAGAGTAATTAATTCCCTTCTCCCAAAGGTGAATTAATCTATTCACTCTAGATATTACTTAGTAATCCCTTACTCAAGTTTGTCCAAGTTTCTTAAGTTCCAAAACTAACCTTCTATTTTCACCTCTTAGGTTTCTTGGGTCTCCCAACTCACAAGAAAATCCTAGTTGAAATTCCTTCAAATTTCTAACAAAAACCCTTTTTTTTCAAAGGTGAATTTATATAAAGCCAATTTCTAATAATCCAAAGTAAGAACAATTAAACCGAAGGAAAATTGACAAGCATATGAATATTGAGTCATGGATTCTAGCAAAATTTAATATTAAAGCATCATCAAAACATCAAATCCCTAAGAGAAATTAAGGGTTCAACCATAAATCATCATGCTAAACAATCCAAGAGCATAAACCCTAGACAAACTCTGCAAAAATCGTCAGGCTATCTAATCTCCTTGCATGGCTACGTTGTTGAGTGTTGAGCTACTGCTTCAATCCGTGAATGGAAGCAAGTTGCTTCTTTGGCAATGAAATGAGATTGTGTTGGTGAGATGTGAGTGAAGGCTGTTTGCGTGTTTTTTGGTGAATAGAGGCTGTGTGGAAGTGTGGTTTGCATTGGTGAGTGGGGTGAATGGAGAGTTGTTGCGTTATAGAAGGCTCTTGCTTCAATGGGTGGAGTGGCGGCTGTGATTGTTGGAGAAGGAAGCTGCGTGCGTCAATGAAGTATGAAGGCTGTGTGTCTTGTTAGAGTTACGTGCGTGGTTGTTTGCTTCTGGCGGATGCTGCGTGTGTTAATGGAAGTAAATGGAGGCTAGAGCTTGGAGTTTCGTGTCTCTGTGGAAATGAAAAATGAGGCTGTTATATTGGAAGGGTATGTGTGGTTTTTGCGTGGAATGGAGATAGCCTATAAATGGAGTGGAGTGTTAGCTGTCTTACGGTGGAGTTTGTGTGGGTAAGGCTACGTGAAAGGTTAGTGGATGGAGTGTTGTTTGCATGGAGTGGGGCTATGCTGTTGGAATGGGAGCCGCATGTGTGGAGGGACTGTGAGTGTATAGGAGCTGCGTTTTAAAGCTAAGGAGGACCTAAAAAGATGTTGTCGTTTGGTGTGCAAGGAAGGCTTCAAGGGCTACCATTTTGGACAGGTGTTTTTTTTTGCTCTCCATTAAACACATTTGGCTATCATTTTGGACAGCCTCTTTGACGTTTCTCTAATTCATTTCTTTTTTCACTTTATTAGTTGCATTATAGACAACCTTCCTAGGTCCTAATGGCTTCAAAACTTCATGCTTTAATCTTGAATTTGTATTCCATCATTAAATCTACGTGCAAAATCAATAAGAACTCAAAATAAGCAATTAAACACAAAAAAGGAATGAATTCAAATGAAATAACATACAAAAATATAGCAAAATCTATTTATATCAAATACCCCCATACTTGAACTATTAATTGTCCTCAAGCAATTTAAAAAAAACAACCAAATTATTCCATCAATTTGTTTTCAAAGAAAATAGAGTGTGTGCTTTTATTCAAACTTCAACAAACTCAAGCTTTGAGCTACTACACATATCATAATTTTTTCATCAATACACATAAACAAGGTCAAAGGTAGATATTATTGATCAAAAGCACATATAAAATTTAGATGGATTTTTTTTCACGTTTTCGCTCGAATCACTCAAGTGTTTAGGGTCAGTGTTTCACTCAAGATTCCTTTTAAAAGACTACACTGCCATAGGTTTGCATATTCACCAATTCTCTACTACATAAAATACACACCAACATGGATGAAAAAGACTTTTATTTAGGGTTGTAATGGGGTTAGGATTAAGGCAGGATAAAAAGATCACAGGTTGATTCATAAGCATTAACAAAGCACTAAGTAAAAGGGACAACTAAATATAAAATCTGAGATATGCAAATGAATACATGGGACTACTACAACTCGTCACTAACTAATGCTACTATGTTTGCTTCTTTTTTGTGTCTTTCTTTCTTCTTCTTTTTTTATCTTTCTTCTTCTTTTCTTCTTTTACTTTTTTTACTTCTTTTTTTTAACAAGAGAAAACCAAAAGTAGCACAACTCAATAAAATATGCGTAGGAGTACCTCTATAAACATTTCAGAAAAACAAGCTTAAAAATCGCAAACTATAGGCCAAATGATCACTTAACACTTCATTATACTTGTGATCGGGCAAGGCTAGCGGTGTTGGACCCCGCATGTTTCATGAAAGTTAGAACTATTTGAATGAAAAATTTTGGAGATTAGTCATGAGTACAGAATAAATAAATGAAGATTCTTGAATCAGAAATGATAGACAAGAGTAAAGTAGTGAATGGGAAATGTGGATAAATTCATGTTTTACCTTGGTGCTTTTAGTGGATAAGAGCTTTCGAAATGGGAAGAATTAAGGTGAAAGTTAGAAGTAGAATGAGAAAAAAATGAAATTGAATTTGTGTAGTAAGTTGATGAAGAATATGTACATATGTGTATGTTTTGTTATTGTTGTTCATGATTAATCATGGATTAAAATTTCCTTATGATGATATTGATTTGAAATGGAGATGAGAATGAGGAATAAATGAAGTAGAAAAGGTGATCTCGATATAAGTTGTGTTAAAGAAAGATTGTGAAACAAAATTGGTGGTTGATCTGGAAAATTGTTCAAGGAGTATGCTTCAGTCCTTTAGCCAAAACTTCTTCTCTAGTTATACAAATGAGACGATTCTTTATTTGAATTAAATTAGAAACATATGGCTACATTTCTTATGAAGATATTAAATTTCAATTCTGTCTCTAAGAGTCTCAACATTTGTCATGAAGTTGAGAACTGGGCTATACATTGGTGGAAGAATAAAAAAAAATCGTGTTTGGAATTAAGGGGAAATTCTGGAATAATCTAGATAGAATCAGGCAAAGTTGTCTCCTAAAAAGTTGTAGGAATTTCTTTTATCTTTCCAACAATATATAGTATGAAATCTTTGGACATCTGAGATGAAAGTTATGGTCTTGATGAGGGAAGATGTTCAAGAGTGAAGTTGCTTTTTCTATGTTTCACTTCTTCTGCCTTTTTGTTTCTTCTATGTTGACGTCATGTTCTTCTATGTTTTGCTTCTTCTGTGCTGACGTAATCTTCTTCTATGTTTTGCTTCTTCTGCGCTGACGTCATCTTCTTCTGTGTTTTACTTCTTTTGCCTTTTTGCTTCTTCTGTGCTGATGCCATCTTCATCTATGTTTTGCTTCTTTTGCCTTGTTACTTTTTCTATGTTGACGTCATCTTCTTTTGTGTTTTGCTTCGTCTACCTTTTTTCTTCTTCTATGCTGACGTCATCTTCTTCTGTGTTTTGCTTCTTCTGCCTTTTTGCTTCTTCTGTGCTGACATCATCTTCTTCTATGTTTTGCTTATACTGCTTTTCGTTTGTACCTATTTTTGTTCCATTTTTGGTCCTTTAAAAGATAAAATATGTCTTCAAGGTCTTCATGAAAGTTGTAGATCTTGAAGTCCTTTTTCGAACCATCCATAGAACACCCCAATATGATAGCTATAGGGAAAGTTATGATAATTTTCCTACTTCTTTTGTCTTTTTCCATTAGTCTACTTTTAGTCTGTACCTATCTTTTGTTCCATTTTTGGTCCTTTAGAAGATAGAATATAACTTCAAGGTCTGCATAAAAGTTGTAGATATTGAAGTCCTCTTTCTATCCATCCATAGAACACCCCAATATTATATCTGTAGTGAAAGTTATGGTAATTTTCTCACTTTTTCTGTCTTTTTTCATTAGTCTGCTTTTCGTCTATACTTATCTTCTATTCCATTTTTTGTGCTTCAGAAGATAGAATCCGTCTCTGAGGTCTTCATGAAAGTTGTATATCTTGAAGTGCTATTTTGAACCATATAGATAACACCTTAATCCTATATCTGTAGGGAAAGTTATAGCAAATTTTCCACTTCTTTTGTCTTTTTCCATTCGTCTGCTTTTTCATTTGGCTTCGTCTGTACCTATCTTCTGTTCCATTGCTGACCCTTTAGAAGATAGAATTTGTCTTTTAGGTCTGCATGAAAGTTGTAGATCTTGAAGTTCTCTTTCTATCCATATAAAGAACACCTTAATCCAATATCTTTAAGGAAAGTTAAAAGTAATTTTCCCACTTTTTCTGTCTTTTTCTATTTGTCTGCTTTCTCATTTGGCTTTTTCTGTACCTATACTCTTCCATTTTTACCCTTCAAAGATAGAATCTGTCTTTTAGGTATTCATAAAATGTGGAACTTGAAGTCCTATTTTGAACCATATAAAGAACATCTTAATCCGATATCTGTAGGGAAAGTTATAGTAATTTTCCCACTTTTTCTGTCTTTTTCCATTCGTTTGCTTTTTCCTTTGGCTTCATCTAATCCAATTGTCTGGTCCGTTTTGACAAGGTCTTCTTCAAAGTTGTAGATCTCAAAGTTCTCTTTGAAATCATCCTAAGATGATCTTAATCCAACATCTCTAGTGAATGTTATGCCACTTGTCCTGAGACAAGTTCAATATGATTGAGGACCAAACCTTGTTTGATTCTTTCGGGCCAAAATTTTGTTATTTGACCTTCAAATGAAGTGGTTCTTGAACCAATAGTTTCTCAACACATTTTCCTATCCCTCCATAGATTTTGATAGCTTTTGGTATTGATCGGAAAAGGATGGATTGAATCAAAGTAAGGGTATCAATTGGAAGAGTAGGAATTGGATATTTTACTGAACATGCTTCAGTATTTTGATAATTTCTAGACAGGTAGAACTCCGAATAATATGATTCTGGTTTCAAAATAAACTAGATACATAGAGCTACAAATGGTATGAAGAAGTTGAAATCTATTTCAGTCTCTAGGACTTTCGATTTCTAGATGGGAGTGGGGTATAGTGTACTATTTCAGTTTAACAACAGTCTAAAATGTTTGAGCCCTAACTTTCAGATTTCAGAACCGAATGGATTGATTTTGGTATCATTGGAAACTTAAGAAAAAGGAGAACACTTTTCTAGAAGAAAGAGTTATGTCAGAATATTCAAGGGTGCTTTTGGTAAGACACTTAAGTATAAAAGACATAAGGCATAA